>CAUYLG010076014.1:0-150930 GCA_963573385.1 Cacajao melanocephalus | reverse complement strand
TTCTTCTTCTGCTATCTTTGTCCCAGAAGGATACCCGCCAAATGTCAGTCTGATCTCTCCTTTATGAGGTGACTCTTTGGATATACGGGGGTCAGGGAGCTGCTTGAGGAGACAGTCTGTCCTTTATAGGAGCTCAAGTGCTGAGCTGTGAGCTCTGTTGTTCATTCAGAGCTGCTGGGCAGGTACGTTTAAGTCTACTGCAGCAGAACTCATAAACCCCTTTTTTTTTCCCCAGGTGTTCTGTCCCAGGGAGTTAGGGCTTTATTTATGAGGTTCCATTCTGCTGCTGCCTTTTTTTCAGGGCTGCTCTGCCCAGTGAGGAGGCAGCCTAGTCATTGTCTGCCTACAGAGGCTTTGCTGAGCTGCTGTGGGCTCTGCTCAGCTGCTGTGTGAACTTCCCTGCAGTCCCATTTATATGGGTGTAGTTAGAACTGCCTCGGCAATGGTGGCCCACCTCTGAAATGGCGGACTCTCTCTGTAATGGCGGGTTGCTTCGGCAACAGCAGGCTGCCTCAGCAATGGCGGACTACCTCCGTAGTGGTGGAGTGCCTCGGTAATGGCGGCCGCCCCTCCCCCACAAAGCTGGACCGTCCCAGGTTCAGCTGTGCTTGCTGTGAAACTCTCAACCCAGAGCATTTCCAATTGCTGTTTTTTTTTGTGGGGGGGTGGGACCAGCCAAGCCTGATCACCTGGCTCCCTGCCTCAGAGCCTTCTTCCCTTTTTTTTAGTTGAATGGTCGACTCTCTCCCAGGTGTTCCAGTCGCCTGTTGAAAAGGTGCCGGGATCCGTGTGATTTCCTGTGCGACGACCCACTGTGCCGGCTGAAACAGCAGCACTGAGATTCCTGGCGCTTTTTTGCCCAGGAATCTCCTGGCCTGGCTCCCTGTTTCAGACCCCTTTTTAATCAGACGGATGGGTGACTCTGCCTTCCCGGAGCTCCACTCGCCAGCTAAGAGGGCACCCAGACCAGTGTATTTTGTACGGAGAACCACTGCACCGGGGCCCCGGCAAAACAGCCGCGCTGGCCAAAACAGCCAAGCTGGCAACCCGTGGGGCTCCTCCACTTGGGAATCTCCTGGTCTGTGGGCAATAAAAATCCGTCCTGAACTGCAGCGTCCACTCACCCTCTGCGCTTTCACTAGGAGCTGTAATCCTGAGCTGCTCCTAATCGGCCATCTTGGATCTTCGCCCCTATTCTTTTCTATAGCTCAGCAGGATAGATAAGCCTCAATCATCTGGCTGCTTCCTTCAGTCTCATATTTTTGCAGGACTTCTGTGTTTATTTACAAAATTAAAATTATTTTTATCCTGTTAATTTGTCTTCTACCAATGTAATTTGTAGACTAGCCAAAGAACCTAGAAATGTAGAAGGAAGCAAGTTTTCCTCCCCTACAGTTTGTATGATTACAAGGCCCCTTTGGTTGATGTTTGGAGAACAGACTGCTAACAGAAAAGAAAGAAAGCAGACACCATCATATTGAATCTTGGTTGAGCTTTTGGTAACTGAATTTGAGGTTCCTTTCCGCTCTTGTTAAAGACAAACCAGAGCCTGACAGCAGTAAAAGTGGTAAAACGGATTTTATCTAGGACTATTGCCACAGGGGAAAAGAGACTTCAGTATAAGACTGGACTCAATTTTGAATAGAACAAAAAAAGTAGGAATTTATTGCCAGGGAGCAGGGCCCATGGGGATCAGTGGATGGGAAATTACTACGAGGAACCATCAGGGGTAAGGGGGATTTCTGGCTAAACTGGCCTAACCAGATTCTTGCTGAAGGCAGGCCAGGATGATCACAAATCACCTGGGGGATGGTGAAGGATGAGGAACCCGATCAGATATTGAGTTGGTGAGGGGGTGGTTCTGGCCAAACTGACGTGGCAGGATTCTTGCTAAAGTTGAGTGATGCAAAGATGGACATGGAAGTCCAAAAGCTGAGGTCCATTTGGGAAGAGGATTCAGAGGAGCCTGACTACAGTTAGGTCAAGGAGAGTCTGTATCTACTTGATCAATACAATTTAAGCTAGAAACTCATCCCTCAATAGATGTACTCTGCAGAAACCTACCCAGTTGAGAATCTGACACTTGCCATCTGAACCATCTTTCATGTACATAATAGGGTATTTTCAATTCAATTCAATAAGTATGTATTGAACATTTATGATGCCCTAAAATAAAGGAAATATTAAATAATTGGGGGACAAATAGAGTGAATATAGACAGTTGGGGTATACTGTGTAATCACCCAGCAGGATCTTCCTCCCCTCTGCACAGATAGAGCCAATTCACTGAGACAGAAGTATTGCAATAAAGAAAGACTTTAATCCAGGGCTAGTCATGTGGAAGACAGGAGTTTATTACTCAAATCAGTTTTCCCAGGAACTCAGAGGGTAGAGTTTTTGTGAATCATTTGGTGGGCAGGGGGCTAGGGAATGGGTGCTGCTGATTGGTTGGGGATGAAATCACAGGGGTGTGGAAAATGGTCCTGTGCACTGGATCAGCCTGTAGGTAGGATCCACAGGTGAGTCACAAATCATAGGTCTGAGTAGAGTCAGTCAGTTGCCAGAATGCAAAAGTCTAAAAAACATCTCAAGAGACCAATCTTAGGTTCTACAATAGTGACTTTACCTATAGGAGCAATTGGGGAAGTCATAAATCTAATGACCTCTGGAACAATAGCTGGTTATCATTTGACTATCCTCACATCTTAGCAGAGATCAGGCCCCTCCCATAATCCTAACCTTGTGGACTTTCATTAGCTTCACAAGATTGTTTCAGTCTCCAAACAAGGAGGGGATAGTTTTAGGAAGGGCTATTATCATCTTTGCTTTAAGGCTAAACTATAAACTAAATCCCTTTCAAAGTTAGCTTGGCCTATTCTCAGGAATGAACTCGGAGGTTAGAAGTAAGATGGAGTCAACTATGTCATATTTCTCTAACTGCCATAATTTTGCAAAAGTGGTTTCATAAGCTACCTGTCCATCTCACTGTACTATTCCTAGTGTTTAGTATACTACCTGGCATAAAGTCATTTCTTAATATCTGTTGAAAAAAATCCATGAATAAGTACTGATTTTGGAATCAGATGAGCAGAGTGCTTATTTTATTTTGCCACTTCTTGAATGAAACCATTGATATCACTGAGCCTCAATGTATTACTTTAATATTAAGCATCATAAAACCTTCATAGGGTGTTCAATTATGTCATGTATGTGCTAGAACTGGGATAATTTAAATTCTTATGGTTGTTAATAAAGATTACAAATAAAGATTGGACAAACAAAGGAAATCACAAAATGTAGTTGTGGGATGTGGTAAATGAAAGACAATACAAGTAAAGAAGAAGGAGGAGGCATGGAGAGTGGCAGGCAGGCATAGTTTTTTTAAAAAATTAAAAATAAGTTAAAAAAATGTGTTAAATTGGCAGCCCAACTTGGGCCAGAGGTTAGGTTTTTAGACTGAACTTGAATGCCTTAATCTTGAATTCACTTATTCATGGAGTTGTATGACTTTGATCTTTTAAGAAATAAAACACTCTGTTAAAGGCTCAAAAGGCTTTTGTCAGAGGAGACCAGCAAGAAACTCTTAAAACCCTTTTGAAGTGGAAATGATTCAAACTCCCCAAGATTTCACCCATCAGGGGAGAGAGTTTGGTGGGGCTCACCTTAGGAACTGTCTTTAACTGTACCCCTAATGCTGCTAACAGCTAGGAATTTAACCTTAACGTATTTGAGCATAATACATGTGTGTGGGAAGAGTCGAGTTGATCTAATTTTAGATAACACAATTGAGAAAGACTGGAGGTGGAAAAGAAGGAAAGATGTGTGTGTGTGTGTGTGTGTGTGTGTGTGTGTGTTGTCACATGTATGCAGGATATTCCTGCTTCTATTCTGATACCAGTCCAAGGAAACCTACATGATCTGCGGAGAAGTTGAGATGTGGCTGAAAGTCAAAGCTGTCCTGTTCTGTCCTGTTCTCTTAAATCCCTTCACACATTTCTAGGGACATAGAGGCTTATAGCTTTTTATTTAGGAAATTCTTCTGTGACTTGGTTTAGCAAAAGCTTGGTAGTAACCCCCAAGTATTTTGTGTTTGAATTGTTCGAAACTAGAACCTGGTGGCAGAAGGACTTTCTCTGAAGCTTTCCAAGGAAAGGGTAGATTTCCATCTTGTAGCAATAGTGTCTATGTTATGCTTTGTGGGTGTGGGCTAAATCAGGGTTTTGAGGTATATCAAAATTGGCTTGCTAAATCCTCCTTCATGAGTTTTGGGGAAGAGCTGGAGAAGGCTTTGCTTGGGTATTCCTTATTGAAGTTCAAATACCCTGGGAGACTGTCACACTTCAATTTATGATCAATTAATGGGGATTAATGAGATCGATATGTAGAGTGGGTGGGGTGGGAACCTAGCAGGGTAAAAGGGGGCTGACATCAGAAGTGGTGAGCTGGTGCCAATGGGCAGACTTTGACCATTGCCAAGTTTAGCCTATAGCCCTGCCTTGCACCCCAGGCACAGCATGTGGGAGAGGGTTTCAGTAGGACTCAGGTTACATAGACTAGATTCTGGCTCCACTGTGGTATCCTCTTGATGAAACTTTTAAAATTTTACATTATACAGAATAAATATTTACTTGATGTGTGTGTGGGGGTTTGTTTTGTTTTTTTGACATTTCTCTCATGTGTCCAACAGCTCTAGCATGTTTTCCCCTCTAAGAGGTTGCCTTAGAAGATTCACTCTCCGGCTTCTTGCTCTCAAGACTCCACTGAGTTGGCCCTTGGCACCAAGGAGCCTCCATGAAGGAGGCCATTCCAGGATGGAATGCAGGTACAGCTGATGAACCAGAGTGGTAGTAGATGTAGGGGAGGAAATATCCTTTTCCCTCCACTCTCCTAGGTTCAATGGCTAGAGCCTGTGAATCAAACTTTCAGAAGAGATGAACAAGAGAAAAAATAGTTTTAATTCCATACATATGGGAGTCTTACAAAGAAATGAGACTCAAGGAGGTGGCCGGATGATTGAGACTTATATACCATCTTAGGCTAAATAAAGGAAAAGGGGTTTGGGGCTTCTGGTTGGGGGACATTAGTTATAAGAAGGGGAGGAGGAGAGGAAATGTCTAGTAAATAAGAGTTTTCTGGTTATGCAGATATGCCTCTCAGGTGATAAAAGTTTCTGGAGTAGTTCTCTTCCTCTTATGAAATATCTTTAAAAATGGAAATTTCCTTTATAAATGTAAAATTCTTTTTAAAAGGATAAAATTTATACTCTATTTTTAGGCAGTTGGGGGAGATAGAGAGCTTTTCCTGCATCTGCTTCTTCTCAATTGCTTTAAGCTCAAAATAATCCACATGCCAAAGAGGCATATTTTGGGGTGGCATATTTTGGTACCCTTCATAGACTAGGAACTTAGGCTATGGAATCAAACAGACCTGGATGAAAGGTTTAGCTCTGTGCTTACAAGGTTTGTAACATCAGACATCCCTGTGTTATGGAAAGAATGCAGAGATGACTCTCAGCATTTCAATCAAAAAGTGGTGATAACACAGAGGCTTAGGTGCTTATGTGAATGCTGGGAGGGCTGGAGGAGCAAAGGTGAGGAAAGGCCACTGCCAGCTCTTAGAAACACGGTCACTTTCAGAGACTGAGGAAGTTGCTTCTGTTGTCCAGGAAAGGAATTTCAGGAGACCACCTTCAGCGAGCAGGCAGCATCAGGGAGGGCGATTAGCAGAGAAACACTGGAAAGCTGATGAAAAAATTAACATCTACTGACACATACAGGTCTAACCACTGGTGCTTTTCCTTTAGCTTACAAATCTTCTGCAAATCCATTTCATCAGGCAAACCTAAAAGGAATCCAGAATCCTGCTGGGAAAAGAGTCTGGGAAATGTGATTTCAGATGTTTAACCTTTGAAAACCAGGAGAGCAATGAATGTTGAATGTCAGCACAGCCTATGTCCAATACAATAAAGCATTATGTCACTGAGCCTGTGGCCTCACCAGTAAAATAGAGGTTCTAACATCCACAACTACAGTCGTTACCAAAAAGAATGTATGCAAAGTAACTGATACGAAGCTCAAAAACCATTTGTTCCTTTTGTTCCACTGGAAAATCATCATCCAATCAAGAAAACCAAAACACTTTCTGAAAGAAACACAAAAAAGGACTTTTGTGCTACTTAAATTCTTTATTTTTACTATAAGAATAATACATGCTCATTTTAAAATTTTTGAAAATACTGTCAGAGGCAATGTACACTGGATAATTAAGGAGATGATTTAATTCAGGTTAGTACAATAGGGAGACTATTCATTAGTTAATTCTTCATTACAGAAGATGGCTAGCACCTGAGGTTTTATACAGGCACATAACCAGGGAGTCTTGGGAAAGGGTAGGCAGGAAGTATTACAGGAGTCAATGAGGAGCCAAGAGGAAGGGTAGAGGTGGGTCTTATTTCAGAATACCATTGGCAAGGTGGTCCTTTGTACTTACCCTTTCCTGGAACGTAAAGAGGTAGGGAATTTATTTCATAATCATTTCTACTTTCTGAGAGAGGGCTCAGATAAAATTCAATGTGCCCAGTCTCCCCTTTTGTTCAAGATAGATCATGAGTTGCTTAATAGCTCAGTGATTATAAAACTCCTGAATAGGGGAGGTAGGGTCTGAGAAATAATCTTTTTAGGTGGGGGGGATGGAGCCTCGCTCTTGTTGCCCAGGCTGGAGTGCAATGGTGCGATCTTGGCTCGCTGCAACTTCCGTCTTCCAGGTTCAAGAGATTCTCCTGCCTCAGCCTCCCAAGTAGCTGGGACTACAGGTGCCCGCCACCATGCCCAGCTAACTTTTGTATTTTTAGTAGAGACGGGGTTTCATCATGTTGGCCAGGCTGTTCTCAAAATTCCTGACCTTAGGTGATCCGCCCACCTCGGCGTTTCAGAGTGCTGGGATTGCAAGCGTGAGCCACCTTGCCCGGCCTAAGAAATAATCTTTCCAGGACTCTTCTTGGCATTGTTGGGGATCAGGACACACCACCCCAAAATACGACCAGAGACCAGAATATGCCCCTTTGGCATACTGGTTATTTTGAGAAACTGTAAATACAGGAGTAGTTCTGGAAAGTCGCTCTTTTGGAAGAGAAATTTATATCTATAAAGGAAATCTCCATTCATAAGGGTCTCTCCCTCTCAGTAACAAGAGAAGAATGACTAATCACTCTTAAACAATGGAGAAGGCATGACTTAAATCTGCTTAACAAACCTTACCTTTATTTATTTATTTATTTGTTATTATTTTTTTGAGATGGAGTCCTGTTCTTGTAGCCCAGGCTGGAGTGCAGTGGCACTATCTTGGCTCACTGCAACCTCCACTTCCCAGGTTCAAGCGATTCTCCTGCCTCAGACTTCTGTGTAGCTGGGATTACAGGCATGCGCCACCACGCCCAGCTAATTTTTGTATTTTCAGTAGAGATGGGGTTTCACCATGTTGGGTAGGCTAGTCTCAAACTCCTGACCTTGTGATCCACTGGCCTTGGCCTCCCAAAGTGCTGGGATTACAGGCATGAGCCACCATGCCCAGCCACCTTACCTTTATTTATGGTGCTTTTCCTGGCAATCTGTCTTGGTGGGGGCTTTCCCCACACCCTTATTTGTTTCAGAAAACAACAGTATTCAAGCTTGAAGTTTATACTTTTTTTTTTTTGAGTCGGAGTCTCGCTCTTGTAGCCCAGGCTGGAGTGCAGTGGCGCGATCTCAGCTAACTGCAACCTCCGCCTCCCAGATTCAAGCAATTCTCCTACCTCAGTCTCCCGACTAGCTGAGATTACAGGCACTTGCCACTATGCCTGGCTAATTTTTTTGTATTTTTGGTATAGACGGGGTTTCACCATGTTGGCCAGGCTGATCTCAAACTCCTGACCTCAAGTGATCCTGCCTCAGGCTCCCAAAGTGTTGGCATTACAGGTGTGAGCCACCATGCCTGGCCAGTAATCTGTCTTTTGTTACAGGAAGTCCCAGTTAAGAATGATTAAGGATTGGCCAGGCGCGGTGGCTCACGCCTGTAATCCCAGCACTTTGGGAGGCCAAGGCAGGTAAATCACCTGAGGTCAGGAGTTCGAGACCAGCCTGGCCAACATGGTGAAACACCATCTCTACTAAAAATACAAAAAAATTAACCAGGTGTGGTGGCACATGCCTGTAATCCCAGCTACTCGGGAGGCTGAGGCAGGAAAATCGCTTGAACCCAGGAGGCGGAGATTGCAGTGAGCTGAGATCATGCCACTGCACTCCAGCCTGGGTGACAAGAGTGAGATTCCATCTCAAAAAAAGAAAAAGAAAAAGATGAAGAGTAAAGAGGAATTTATTTTTTCTCCCCTATAGCAATGTCCGGTAAAATCAGTTGATCTATCTTTTGAGAGGCAGTAGGAAAGGTAAATTGTTTTAGGGGCCTAGAAATCAGGCATTTCAAAAGAGGGATGCTTAAAGTAAAAAACAAAAACATGGATATAAAAATAAAAGCTTATATTAACCTGTAAAGAGCTAGGAGTTGAATCCTGAGGGCAACTAGGCTACTGGATTCCAAGAAATTAATAGAGGAAAATCTTCAGATTAAGAATCAGGAGAATTGTTGGGCACAGTGGCTCACGCCTGTAATCCCAGCACTTTGGGAGGCCAAGGTGGGAGGATCACCTGTGGTCGGGAGTTCGAGACCAGCCTGACCAACATGGAGAAACCCCATCTCTACTAAAAATACAAAATTAGCCAGGCATGGTGGTGCATGCCTGTGATCCCAGCTACACAGGAGGCTGAGGCAGGAGAATCGCTTGAACCCGGGAGGCGGAAGTTGCAGTGAGCCAGGATCACACCATTGCCCTCCAGCCTGGGCAACAAGAGCAAAACTCCGTCTCAAAAAAAAAAAAAAAAAAAAAAAGAATCAGGAGAATTGGAGATACTCAGCAAAATTCTTTGTTGGCGTCTCTAATGTGATTAAGATATCAGAGTTTTGGGGAACAAAGGCATATCGGTTGCTTTTGACTACTGCACATGCACTCCCTCTGGAGGCCCAAATTATGAGTACCAGTTGGTTAGGCAGCACAGTTGACTGACTTTCTTGATGCTCTCAAGCTAGGATATCCGTGCTCTTGATAATATTGCCCATGGTTTTGGCTACTACTCATGTAAGAGTGTGTGTATGTGACGTGAGCATTTCTTTGGATTTCTTAGTGGTCAAGGCAGTGGCGTGTTCAGACAGAAGTCCAGCGCATGCATGGTCTTTGAGGTTTATATCAAGTTTTGGGGATTCAATTTGCAAGATTTCTTCAAGTCGTGGAGGAAAAGGTCAAGTGCAAGGTAGTCCAGCATCTCAATAGGGTTTTGGGCAGTCAGGTTTTAGTTCTTGGTGATTCAGGAGTCAGGCAGAAGAGAGAAAAATTGGAAATGTTAGTTTGAAGGGTTGTAGCCAGATGTTGAAGAAAACTGAAAGGACTGAAAATTTGTTAGCAATTAATTGACCAAGAATCTGGGCAAGGTAACAGGATCCAGCCTAATTTGCAGATAGGAACCCCAACCGGTGTTTCCAGAGGAAGAGAAAGTCAATTTAATCTCCATCAGACAAGACAGAGTTTGTATGACATGGATCAGTTTCCTTCCATTTACAAAGTGATGCACAATAGTTCAAAGACAATGAACAGGATGAGGATCTGATAAACCAGAAATTTGTGCTACAGATTATAGAGAGTTTTCCACTGAAATGAAATTTTTCTCTGTAATACTAAAAAATATTCACTTACCGATTCTGTGAACATTTGTTATATAGTTTAGACTATAATGAATATTCAATTCAGTATTCTGATTTATTTTTTACGTGCTTTTTTTCTCAATTAGAAAGGAATTCATTAGAAGAGGAAAATGTTATATATTTGTGGAATGGCACACCACGCTGAAGACAGAATCTAGTTTTTAATGCCAAAAATTAGCAAATGAAGTTTAAAAATCAACGAGATATAAATTGAGAAATAGACAGGAAGGAAATGATACTGCAAAATGTCAAATATTTATGTAGTGGACCCTCACAAGCGATTTTCACATATTTATTTTTGCATCTCTCCAGCAGGAACAGACGTCAGCACTGAGAAGCCCTTTACTGAAGTATGGGAATGAGTGTGTTTTGATCCTAACTGGAGACTGTTTTGTCTGCCTCATTGAATGGAGAAGCCGAAGAACACAGCAGCCATCGTACCTACTAATTTTGATGTTACGATTTAATACAGGGTTGGCAAACCACAGCCCATGGGCCACATCCAGCCCACTCTCAGCTTTTACAGATAGAGTTTTATTGGAATACAGCCATGTCCATCTGTTTATGTCTCCTTCCTTCCTTCCTTTTCTTTCTCTTTCTTTCTTTTTGTTTCTTTTCTTTCTTCCTTTCTTTCTCTTTCTTCCTTTCTTTCTTTCTTTCTTCTCTTTCTCTTTTTTCTCTTTCTCTCTTTCTCTCCTTCCTTCCTTCCTTCCTTCCTTCCTTCCTTCCTTCCTTCCTTCCTTCCTTCCTTCCTTCCTTCCTTGCTTTCTTTCTGACAGGATCTTGCTCTGTCGCCCAGGCTGCTGGAGTGCAGTGGCACAATCTCAGCTCACTGCCACCTCTGCCTCCAGGGTTCAAGTGATTATCCTGCCTCATCCTCCCTAGTAGCTAGAATTACATGCATGTGCTACCATGCCCAGCTAATTTTTGTATTTTTAGTAGAGACAGGGTTTCATCATGTTGGCCAGGCTGGTCTCAAACTCTGGACCTCAATTGATCCTCCCACCTAGGCCGCCCAAAGTGCTGGGATTGCAGGCATAAGCCACCGCACCCAGCCATGTTTATGTATTTTCCACAGCTGCCAGAGACCTCATGGTCCACAAAGCCTAAAATATTTACTATCTGGCCGTTTTTGGAAAAAGTTTTCTTTTTAAAAAAAAAATTGTTATTATTATACTTTAAGTTCTGAGATACCTGTGCAGTGTACTTTTTTGGAAAAGTTTTCTAATCCCTGATATTATATACTTTATAATGTCCACATTTTGTCTTGGAAGATAAGAAAATCTCATACGGAAAAAAACCTTGTATAAAGGAATGTATTGGATGGCCTGGTTATTGTTAACAAACTTTTGTTTAATGCATAATCCTTTTCTTTGAGCTCCTACTAAGTGCCAGACTTCATACTCAGTTTTGTTTTGTGTTGTATTGTTTTGTTTGTTTGTTGCTGGCCTGGCAATAGGGAACCACTGGAAATTTTGAAGATGATCTGGGTACTTTAGGCTGGTAGACCGATGTGCTTTAGAAGATGAACTTTGGCTTAGGAAGAACTGGGTGAAGGGAAGGAAGCCAGAGGCAAGAGTTAAGAAGGATATGAACTAGGACATGGGCAGTTGCAACAGAAAGGGAGAGAGAAGAAAAAAATTGCAAAGATACAATTACAGTAATTAGCAATTGATGGAACATAGAGCTGCTGAAGAGGTTTTAAGCCTGAAAGAAAAGTTATTGGCCGGGCGCAGTGGCTCATGCCTGTAATCCCAGCACTTTGGGAGGCTGAGGCAGGCAGATCACCTGAGGTCAGGAGTTCGAGACCAGCCTAGCCAACATGGTGAAACCCCCTCTCTACTAAAAATATAAAAATTAGCTGGATGTGGTTGCGCACACCTGTGATCCCAGCTACTCTGGAGGCTGAGGCAGGAGAACCGCTTGAACCCAGGAAGCAGAGATTGCAGTGAGCCAAAGTTGCACCACTGCACTCCAGCCTGGGTGACAGAGTGAGACTCCGTCTCAAAAAAAAAAAAAAGAAAAAAGAAAAAAAAGAAAAGTTACTGAAGGGACGGGAAGTACAGGAGGGGGAAGTTGAGGTGTGGATTGTAATAGATTGTCCCAATGAGAACACATGGACACGGGGAAGGGAACAACACACAATGGGGCCAGTTGGGAGGTGGGAGGCGAGGGGAGGGGAGCAATAGGACAAATACCTGAATGATTGCGGAGCTTAAAACCTAGATGACAGGTTGATAGGTGCAGCAAAGCACCATGGCATAAGTTTACCTATGTAACAAACCTACACGTTCTGCACTTGTATCCTGGAACTTAAAGTAAAAAAATAAGAATAACAATAATAATAATAGATTGTCCCACTTCCTTCCATCTGCTGAAGGATAATCCAGAACTTCACAGTGCCAAGATGTGAGCTTCATCTGGCTAAGTCCACTAAACTATTTTTTTTTAAGAAAAATAATTCAAACAAGCTACTCTCAGCTCTGGATTTGGGATCTCCCAGTAATATTTAAAAAATAATTTTAAGCACTGTCATGATATCTTAAACAGTTTTGAAACCTTTATTTTTCTATTTTAATTTAAAATAAAAATCCCATCTGTAAAACAGGAATGGGATATATTGGCAAATAAAAAACAGGACTCATAAGACATTGTGAATTAATGTAAGATTGACTGGGGATTTTATTTTTCACACTGATATTTTGGCTTCTATAGACTAGAGAGATCATCTGTGATTTTTTTATAATGATGTTTTTCCATGTTGCATGGGTGAACCACGGCATTGTCCTTTGAATATCTGTGTAAATGGCTCTGAAGACCTGAGAGAGAACAGTCAGCCCTGAACACAGGGAGGCAATGTTGCTTAAAGGAACAGTTAGAAAGACCCAGGCTCCTGACTCTCTGCTCCTTGCCAGTTGTGTTAATCTCTATACAAAGAGCTTGACAAGTTATTTAGCCCCTTGGTGCCTCTGTTTCCTCATCTTTAAGATGGAAATTTAAAATGCTTATTTCAGATGGTTGCCATGAGGGTTACACGATAAAGGGCAGGTAAAGCACTTACTTGTGTGGGGCCTGGTTTGTGGTCAGCGTCAGTGACCATTCTATTTCTGTTGGATGTGCTCAGCTGTTGACCCAGGAGCGGGGCTGCTGCTAATGTGGACTGTTAGTCTCTGCCTCTGCTCAGTCAGCTCAGAGTATTCCTGCATCTGATTGCTTTCTGCAAGTCATCAATGTAGTGATGTGGAATCGTGATGTGAAAGCTGAAGTTCCTTTTACAGATGTTACCTTTTGTATTCTCATTTTTTTTCTTTTAAGGATACTGTGTTAGCTCTTCTGGCTCTTTGAGGGGGGAATTGTTTAGGCACAGGAAAGAGATTTTTATTTATTTATTTTATTTTTTTACATCTCAGTAGGGTTCTATTTCCCCATTTCCAAGTCTGGCTTACTGAAGCTCGGGTATTCAGAAGGTGAATTTGAAGCTGGGGTCAGGATGAGATATTTAATGACTAATGTGTTATCAAAGTCTGTGGTGAGTTTATATGTATTCCCTATAGATATTTGAACAATTTGAATCATCGCCTCCCACTGTCACTTTCTACCTTGGAAATCTGAGAGTAACCTACCAAGCGTATGTCAATTACCCAGTGATATAAAAAGCCATGCTTTTCACATTCCACAAAAACATTGACCATCTAGCTGAAGGACTTTCCAGTTTCAGTTGTATGTTTTATAAGAAAAAAAAAAATCCCTTAAATGAAATAGCTAAGAGCTAACATGGAAAATAACGCCTTTTCTCATCTCCCCTCCATTTTCACCAGCCCAAGCAAAGTGGTGGTAAAATACACAAGAAAAAGTGCCTGTTTTGTTGGGTTGTTTTAAAATGTGCTCCCTTCAAGTTTCTTGGGTCCTTTTGGCCCAGTTTCCAGGGGATTTAGGAAGTTATGAGCAAACATGCCCATAGCTATTTAGGAAAAATAGCCCATAGCTATTTGCTACGGGCAGGTACTTATTTTCTTGGCTTTGTGATATGAGGAGTTTGGGAGGTCAGAGAAAGGGCTATGGGCTATGAAGGCTGTGCCATTTCAAAAGCTGGATAGGTCTGGTTCAAGAAAAAAAAACCTAAAAGGAAAAAAAAATCTCTGAATGCTAGAATTCTATATTCAGTTAAAAATTGATCCTCATTCCACAATTGGAGAAATAATTGACATATGGGTGTCAGTTACCTGTCAAAGCAAAGTTGTTACTGATGTGCTCTCCCCATCACCTTTTCAGAAAACTGGCAAATTCTACCATTCTGGGGAGCACTGCCCTCTGCGATAGAGAAAAGAGATGGATCTAGATGTGATCTAGAAGAGTTTTGATGTACTACGCCTAGCTTAAATCCAGAGTGCAGTGTGTTTGAGGATGGTTAGCTGTGAGAGGACATTTGTAAACTTTGTTCTCTGCCCATCTCTTATTTATCTCTTTTTTTTTTTTTTTGAGACAGAGTTTCGCTTTTGTTACCCAGGCTGGAGTGCAATGGCGCGATCTCGGCTCACCGCAACCTCAGCCTCCTGAGTTCAAGCAATTCTCCTGCCTCAGCCTCCCAAGTGGCTGGGACTACAGGCGTGTGCCACCATGCCCAGCTAATTTTTTTGTATTTTTAGTAGAGACAGGGTTTCACCAGTTGACCAGGATGGTCTCGATCTCTTGACCTCGTGTTCCACCCACCTCAGCCTCCCAAAGTGCTGGGATTATAGGCGTGAGCCACCGCGCCCGACCCCATCTCTTATTTCTGTACTATTTTGAACATGCTCTTTACTAGGAGTTCTTGGTACAAGTGGAAGCAGAAAGTGATTCTGCTCACTTTCACATGTATTAAGGTGTGTTCAGCTTTCATAAGTTCTCATAAGTGAGCTTTGAGACCAATATTAGCTGGTCTTTCATAGCAACTGTATGTATTAATTTTCTCTTCCAACTTGATGTCACTCGCACCTTTTCTCCCTCGTGAGTATTCTTTGAGGATAACATCTTTACTGAAAACTCCTTATCTTCCCAGATATGTTTGTGAGAATTAACTAAACCTGTGTCTAACTCAAGAAAAAACCCCTCTTTAATTCACCTTATTTGAAAATAACTTTGCTCTCTCTTATCAAGAAATAACTCTTTTTCCCATTTTTTTATTTAATATCGAACTTTCTCACTAATTTCTTTGTTTATTGTGTAAGAGTCTAATTAATGACCCCCAAAAAGTTCTTCATGGAAGTGAAGAAACTGATCTTGTTAAAAGTGTCTTAAGTGGGGGAAAATGTGAGATCTTCCCCACAGGCATTCATGGTTTGGACATGTTGATTTATGTTCCCTGAGATCTAGTTTTCTTTTCAAGTTCGTATTTTAACAGTCTGTAAACATCCCTCTCAGCTCATGTATACATAACACATGTGCACACACACCCACACAACACAAATCAATTTATTCAGTTAATGAAATTAAGTAACTTGGCAGTTAGGTTTTTCAAAGTTGAGGCAGGTTGTCTGAGACTTAGAGGGGAGTAGGCTGCTATGTGATCAGTTTGTGGCTCAAAGCCAGGTATGAGGGAGGGAGTCCCACAAATCCACAGCAGCCGTTCTTGTTCTCACTGATACAGGTTACTTCAGCACGAGAAAAGCCTTTACTCAAGGATGCTGTGATAATGCCTCAAGCAATTGTGGAACGCCGATTCTGGGAACCAGAAATAGACATGCTCTTCTTGTAGTCATTTATTGCTCTTACGTCAACAGTATATCCAGTGGTTAATTAAGTACCTACATATTTGTAGAACATATTGTGATGCATTATCTCAAAACAGGCATTTTCAAAAATGGGAAAGGTCAACACTTGTAGTAAAAGGGAAGTATGCTGAAATTTACTGCACATATTTTTATAGATATTTGACTTAAATAGTAACATTTTGGACTACTGAATGTAAAGAGGGAACAACCATTAGACATGCTAATGGTTCTATTTCTATTATTAATTTCAACTAATTTTAAAAGATGAGGTTTTTTAGTTTGTCTTATTAAAACTGTCTATCAGTAAGATATGGCAAGCTACTATTTCATATTATATGGGAAATTAATGCTCTTATACTTCCTGAAAATGAAGCCATTTTCTGTTCATGTATTGACGAAATGGCAGATTATTAGCTAGCAAAAAATATTATTGCCTTTTTCAGTTCATTCAATCAATGATGCTTTCTGAGCACCTACTATGGTGAGGTGTGGGACTGGGCACATTGAAGAATACAATTCAGAGAAGATTTTCCTCTTTCCTGTTCCTAGAACCCATCTTGTTTTTTTCTATCTCAATTCCTCATTTACTTCTGTCCTGTCCACCTATTATGGTCTCTTTTCCATTTGCCTAAATCTACCCATTCTGTTACATCTAAGTCAAGTGTCTGCTTGGCAAAATCTTTCCACACTACTTTAGGGCTCAGTGATTTTTTCCCCCTCCTGTACATTCTTATGCAATTAATTAATTACAGGTGACTTTTTTTTTTTTTACAGTGGTATATTTCTGTTTTGTTTCATTTGCCTAAATGGATAAGCAACGCTTGGGCAGACTGGACATGAAGTGAGAGGCAGGAACAATATATTTTGTGTTTCTCACACTGACTTCCTTGCTGTGCATTGCTCCCTGAGAAGTGACTTGGGAGTTCGGAGAAGACAGTGATCCCTGGGGGTAAGGTCAAAGAAGGGGTCAAAGAGGTGAGACTTGATCTGTCCTTAGAAGGGTAGGTAAGCTTTAGGTAAGAAGAGAAGGTGGAGATGGTATTTCAAAGGAATGTTGAGTGGTGCAGACAAGTATGAGAGAAATGGAGGATTCAGAGTGCATCAGGCAGAGGTGAATACTCTCGAAACTGTTAAAGTCTGCCAAGAAGATGGATGGTTTATGGATCACACTGGTATGTACGCCTTCTGAAGCACAGTATTTAACCCTGGAAAGTGATGCAGAACAGATGATATCTCGTACATCTATTTCTCATTGGCTGCATCTCTTATAAGACAGGTTCTGTTATATATCGCTTTCCTAGAATATATCTTTATCCTACCTCTTTTTTCCCCCTACTCTGATTTAAAGGATTATTCAATTAGACTATTAGACAAGGGATTCAAAGTTCTCCCATTTCATCACAGAAAAAAACTAGAAATGACCCTCCCGTGAAGGTAAAAAGTCCTTTGACTGACATGTCCTAGAAGAGGTGCCAAGTCGTCGTTGAGGGCATACAGAACATAGAATCTATTATTGACCAGTAATCAAACTTTCCTATTTACTTTTATGGGGGAAATGATGGTTTCTTGATATTGGAGGAGAGCATAAAGTTTTTCTTTCTGCCTGCCATGAACATTCTTCACGATAAAGAATGCCTATGGGCTGTTTAGAACAGAAAAGTTGATAATTAGGTAACGTAGGATGAGGAGAGGCTATGGGATTTGAGAATTAAAGGAATTATGAATCAACAATTGTCTACTTACTAAGTTAACGAGATAACTGCATAGATTTGCCAACATGAATTCAGCTATGAATTCATTCGTCTTCGAAAACTATGAAAGCATATAATTATGGACTTAATCCATGTAGAATAAAATTTTATTTAGTCAGACACTACCAATAAAAATTTTATGAGAAGAATGAGAGGTTGAATACTTAAGAGAATAAAAAGATATCAAATATCTTTAATTGCCTGTCATTAGGGATGTGCAAATTACAAACATACCTTATCTCTTCCTTGATGCAGATCCACTAAAGATTTTTCCTACTCAACCTGTTGTTAATATAGCTGAATTACATGAAAGCATATGTCTTTCCTTCACTCATTCATTTATTCACTCATTCAACAAATATTTGCTAAGTACTTATTATGTGCCAGGCAGTGTTCTTGAAGCTGGAGACATAGTGGTGAATTAAAAAAACAATGTACTCTCATGAAGCTTCCTTCTAATATGGGAACACAACAAGTAAAAATCAATAAATAGGTAATAAAAAGTTGGTGCTTTATATTATTTATTTATAAAGAAGAGTACAGCAAATTTAGCAGATAAAGTATTACAAAAGAGGCACATGCTATGGTTTGAATGTGGTTTGTTCATCCTCACCAAAACTCATGTTGAAATGTCATCCCCAGTATGGCAGTGTTTGGAAGTGGGGCCTGGTGGGAGGTATTTGGGTCATTGGGGTGGATCCTTCATGAATGGCTTGGTGCCATTCTTACAGTAGTGAATGAGTTCTCACTCTCATGAAACTGGATTAGCTCTTGAGGAAATGAATTAGTTCCCATGAGAGCATGTTGTTAAAAAGTCAAGCTGCTTCTCAGATTGTCCTCTCTTCTCACATGTCTGCTTCCTTTTTGACTATCTCTGCCATGTTGTGATGCAGCATGAAAGCCCTCAGAAGCCAGGGCCATGCCCTTGAACTTCTCAGACTACAGAACCTGAGCTAAATAAACCTCTTTTTTTTTTTTTTTTTTTTTTTTTTGAGATGGTGTCTTGCTCTGTTGCCCAGGCTGGAAGTACAGTGGCACTATCTTGGTTCACTGCAACCTCTGCCTCCCAGCTTCAAGCCATTCTCCTACCTCAGCCTCCCGAGTAACTGGGACTACAGGCGCTCACCACCATGCCCAGCTAATTTTTTGTATTTTTAGTAGAGATGGGGTTTCACCGTGTTAGCCAAGATGATCTCGATCTCCTGAGCTTGATGATCTTGACCTGCCTCAGCCTCCCAAAGTGCTGGGATTACAGGTGTGAGCCACCGCACCCAGCCTCTTTTCTTTATAAATGACCAGTCTCTGGTACTCTGCTATACCAACACAAAATGAACTAAGACAGGGAACAGGATATTTTTTGATAGGGTGGTAAGGAATGGCCTCTTTGAGGAGATGACATTTGAGATGCAAAATGTAAAATTGTAACACTTTTATTGAACATCGCATAATTATGTTGGGGAAAGCCAAAGCGTTTACAATATTGAATCTTCCTATCCAGTAACTTGTTATATCTGTTCACTCATTCAAATTTTCTTTGCAGTTTTAGATTTTCTTTAACATAGGTATTATTGTTTCTTATTAAAATTATTCTTAGGCTTTAAAATAGGTTTGTGTTCATTGTAAGTGGAATACTTTGTCTTTCCTTTTTTTTTTTTTTTTTTTTTTTAGACAGAGTCTCACTTTATTGCCCAGGCTGGAGTGCAGTGGTATGATCTCAGCTCCCTGCAACTTCCACCCTCTGGGTTCAAGCAATTCTTCTTCCTCAGCCTCCCTAGTAGTTGGGATTACAGGTGTGCACTACCAAACAAGGCTATTTTTTGTATTTTTAGTAGAGACAGCGTTTCACCATGTTGGCCAGGCTGGTCTCAAACTCCTGACCTCAAGCGATCCACCTGCCTCAGCCTCCCAAAGTGCTGGGATTACAGGCATGAGCCACCACACCCAGCCGCTATTTTACATCATATTTTTACTGTGCCTTTTCTGGTCAGATATGCTTAGACACACAACTACCATTTTTGTTATAATTGACTATAGTATTCAGTACAGTAATATGCTGTGCAGGTTTGTAGCCTAGGAACAATGGTCTATACTACAGAGCCTATGTGTGTACTAGGCTTTACCATTAGGTTTATGTAAGTATACTCTATGATGTTCTCACAAAAATAAAAACTGTCTAACGTCACGTTTCTCAGAATGAAGTTCCATTGTTAAATGAGGCATGACTGTAATTGATGTAGGAAAGCTGTTGCTTTTTTGACATTTATCTTGTATATCTTGTTTGAGACAGTTATTCAACGGTCTTACTAGGTCTACTTTGGAGTTTGAGACAATAATATAGTTCCTTTTCTATTGCATTGGCTATGTTCTCAAGGGCAAAATGAAATCATAGGAGTTAAAACGATCATCTTTTAAAAATTGTTGACATTAATAGGAATCCTTGTAACATTTCACTAATATGTGTGATGCTTTCTGATGCTTTCTTATAGAAACCTTTTATTTTATAGGTTTCATTTTTTTATTCAAAGAAAGTTGATTTTTATTATTTGTTTGCTAAGAAGTTTAGCAGAAATGAGTGTGAAATTTTACCATATACTTCTTGGTGACTTTTTTTTTTTTGAGACAGAGTCTTGCTCTGTCGCCCAAGCTGGAGTGCAGTGGAGCTATCACAGCTCACTGCAATCTCTGCCTCCCGGGTTCAAGCGATTCCCTGCCTTAGCCTCCCGAGTAACTGGGATTACAGGCAGGTGCCAACACACTGGCTAATTTTTTTGTATTTTTAGTAGAGATGGGGTTTCACCGTGTTGACCAAGCTGGTCTCCAGCTCCTGAACTCAAGTGATTCACCTGCCTTGGCCTCCTAAAGTGCTGATGTTACAGGTGTGAGCCACTGTGCTGGGCTTTTTGGTGACTTTTAATGCTGACCTAAGATTCTATTGTCATCTAATCTATTTATATGTGGAATGAGATTAAATTTAAATGTTTTTTTTTTTAATGCTGAAATACTCCTGATTTTGTAAGATAAACACTTTTTGGTCAAAATGGATTAATTCTGGAATGTATTTGGTAATGTAGCTACATTGTTATTCATATTCATTAGTGAAATTCGTATATAATTTTTGCGTGCATGTGTGTGTGTGTGTGTGTGTCTGTGTCTGTGTGAGTGCGTGCGTGTGTTCACCTTGTCTGGTTTTGATGTAAGGGTTATGCTAGTCACATAGAATGAGTTATGCAACTTTTAGCGTCTTTCCTTCCAGATTTAAATTGGAGCTTTTAGGTAACTATCCTTGAAGTTTTGATAGAACTTTCACCTAAAGTCGTTTTTGTCTGGCGTCATTGCTTTGAGAAAGGTAGAGTTTTGAGTAACTTCAAATTTTCCTATCATTATTAGAAATCTCTGGTACTTTGTGTTATTTTCAGGCAATATTTGTAATTTGAATGGGAGAGGAAATCTGTAAGCATATATAACAACAAAAAAAAAGATTAGTAGGCAGAATATATGAAGAATGCATCCAGTGACTATTTTGTTTAATCTGGTTTTATCAGTTTGTTCTAATGCTTCTTATCATCTTTACTCAAATATTGATTAGAGGTTGTATCAGAGGCGTTTGAACCAGAGCTACTCCATCTTGAATAGGGGCTGGGTCCAATGAGGCTGAGACCTACTGGGCTGCATTCCCAGGCTGTTAGGCATTCTAAGTCACAGGATGAGATAGGAGGTTGGCATAAGATACAGGTCATAAAGACCTTGCTAATGAAACAGGTTGCAGTAAAGAAGCCAGTCAAAACCCACCAAAACCAAGATGGCCACAAGACCTCTGGTTGTCCCCACGGCTACACTCCCACCAGCACCATGACAGTTTATGAATGTCATGGCAATGTCTGGAAGTTACCCTGTGCGGTCTAAAAAGGGAAGGCATGACTAATCCACTGCTTGTTTAACATATAATCAAGAAATAACCATAAAAATGGGCAGCCAGCAGCCCTCAGGCCTGCTCTGACTATGGAGTAACCATTCTTTTATTCCTTTACTTTCCTAATAAACTTGCTTTCACCTACTGTAAGAATTCGCTTTGAATTCTTTCTCTTTTTTTGAGACAGTCTTGCTCTGTTACCCAGGCTGAAGTGCACTGGCGAGGTCTCAGCTCACTGCAACTCTGCCTCCTGGGTTCAAGTGATGCTCCTGCCTCAGCCTCCTGAGTAGCTGGGATTACAGGCGTGAGCCACCACACCCAGCCAATTTTTGTATTTTTAGTAGAGACGGGTTTCACCATGTTGGCCAGGCTGGTCTCGAACTCCTGACCCCAAGTGATCTGCCTTCCTTGGCCCCCCAAAATGCTGGGATTACAGGCGTGAGCCGCCACGACTGGCCAAATTCTTTCTTGTGCAAAATCCAAGAACCTTCTCTTGGAGTCTGGATCCAGACTCCCTTTTCAGTATTTACAATTATGATTTTTCTCTGGGCTGAAAGGAAAGGGGTAGTGAAGAGGTGCATCCTACAAATTTTGCCATATAATGGTTTCTTTGGTCTTTATTCACAAATATTTCATAATCTCAGTCGTTATTTCCTCTTTAACTGGAGTTACTTAGAAGAGTTTCAAAAAATATAATTTCTAAGCACATAGCTTCTTTTTTTGGATATTCTTTTGTTGTTAATGTATAATGTTACTGCATGTTGCAAAATGGTGGGCCCTTATGATACTGGCCTTTCAGAATTTACTGAGATTTTCTTTGAGCCATAATGCATGGTCTGTTTTAGTAACTGCTTCATTCATTGAATGAAGCACTTGAGGGTGGATCACTTGAGGTCAGGAATTCTATTTGTTGGATTCAATATTCTATATAGGTTTGTCAAGACAAACTTGTAATTGGGTTCAGTTCTTCCATGTTCTAATGTATTTTAGGTCACTAAATCCATTAATACAAGAGCAACAATGTACATTACTCATGTGAATTCATTCATTATGCAACAAATATTTGTCAAGGACCTACCATGTACCAGGCCCTGTTTTAAGTGCTGGGGAGATAACAATGAGTGAAACAAAGATTGTGCTTTCATGAAATTTACCTTCTGATTGGAGGAGACAGATAATAAGTTAATAAATAAAAATGTCTATAATGCATGCGTCAAGAGACAAAATGACAACAAATTTAAAGATCTCAATTGGCTTTATTGGAATTCTAGAATCAGGCAACACTTTATTCCATAAAATAAAATTAAGTGTTCCCATGAGCTGAGCAGAAGAGATTGGTTTTACAGACAGAGAAGGGCTGGAGAAAGCAGAAACAAAGAACAAAGCATACTAGGGGGTTCAAAGCTACTCTTCTTGTGAGGCGGGGTAGGGAGACAGAACAACAGAAAGATAATAGATTAGTTAATGTCAGGTTACTTCAGGCTGCTTCTTTTGTGTAAGGATTTAAAACAGAGGGAACTTCATTATCATGCCAATTGAAGATGTAAACTGGCCTGTTTGGGAAATTAGTTCTCTCCTAATTTCTCAGAATTTCAGATGATAAATTAGTTTGGATTTGGCAATGTGAAACTTTAGCATGAGTGACTCCATTTGATTTCTAGTCTGATCTACTGGGGCCTAGTGCAGGAGCTTAATCCAAAACAATAACTTCCTATAAGTTTTGTTTAACAAATGCTTCAGGTGGTAAGAGCAGTAAGAAGAAAAACAGCGCAGATAAAGGGACAGAGAATGATCAGGATGGTGGGCGTGAGGGATGGGTGCTCTCTTAGGTAGGCTGTGGGAGCAGGCTTCTCTGATAAGGTAACACTTGAGTAGAGGAGCAAGAAAGATGGGGAATCCACCACAGATAGCTGGGACCCAGGGTTCCAGAAGGGGATCCTAGAGCCAATTATGTCAATTACCAATAAAAATCCCACGTAGGTGGTTTTCCCTCATCTGTTTATGCAGAACCTTGAACCTGCTCTCAGGCGTCCTGCACTAGAGCAGAGACCTGAATGAAAGGAGAGGGCAGGGCATGTGATTATTTGGAGGAAATTATGTTCTAAGCAGAGGAAATCGAATGTGCAAAGGCTGAAGTTAGACTGTGCTTGTCAAATGGCAGAGTGAGACAGAGAGCTATAGGATCCATGGTCCGGGAGAGGTAGTCCAAGGCCCTGAAGGTCAAAATAAGGTCATAGTAAAGCTTTAGATTTCTGCTTTTGGCAACTATTTCCCTTAGTCAGTTTTTACTTTATGTAGTTCAGCACTCAGTACTCTTAAAAAGTTATTTTTTAGGCTAGGGGTGGTGGCTCACGCCTGTAATCCCAGCATTTTGGGAGACCCAGGCAGGCGATTGCCTGAGGTCAGGAGTTCGAGACCAGTCTGGCCAACATAGTGAAACACCCATCTCTACTAAAAATACAAAAAAATTATCCGGGCATGGTGGCGTGTGCCTGTAATCCCAGCTACTCGGGAGACTGAGGCAGGAGAATCGCTTGAACCCAGGAGGTGAAGGTTACAGTGAGCTGAGATTGCACCACTGCACTTCAGTCGGGGCAAGAGTGAGACTCCGTCTCAAAAAAAAACCAAAAGTTATTTTTTAGATCTCTGCATACAGATTCAAGACATATACCTTCTTTGCACACTGTATTTTTATCAATATAAAATACACTTCTATGTCTACTTTTTAACTCTAATTTAATTTTATTTGATAAATAATGCTATTGCTTAGATTTTGATTAATTTTTTTTTTTTGAGACAGAGTCTCGCTGTGTCACCCAGGCTGGAGTGCAATGGTGTGGTCTTGGCTCACTGCGACCTCTGCCTCCTAGGTTCAAGCGATTACCCTGCCTCAGCCTCCTAAGTAACTGGGACTACAGGCGTGTGTCATGACACCCCGCTAATTTTTGTATTTTTAGTAGAGACGGGGTTTCACTATGTTGGCCAGGCTGGTCTTGAACTCCTGACCTCGTGATCAGCCCACCTTGGCCTCCCAAAGTGCTGGGATTAGAGGCATGAGCCACTGTGCCCGGCCTAAAATTTTTATGATATACCTTTGGCCATTCATTTATTGTTGATATTTCTGACATTTGGCTCTTTAAAATACAAAAAAAGCCCTGTGTTTCTTTCTGTTAGAAAAATTTAAGCTGTTCACTTTTATTATAATTGCTGATACGTTGGGATTTTTCTTTAGCATCTTATTTTGCTTTTTCTATTTACTATAATACCTGGTTTATTATTTTTTTCTTTACCTTTCGTGTTATTTCCTGCATTTATTGGTTACTTCGGTTTTCTTGTTTCCTTTTGGTGCTTTAGAAATTTTGCATTCTAGTTCCATATTCTGGAAAAGCACTTTTCAATAGACCTTTCTGCAATTATGGAAATGTTCTACATCTATATCGCCTGATTTAATAGCCAGTAACCACCTGTGGTTAGTGAGCACTTGTAAGGTGACTAGCGTGACAAGATAACTGAATTTTAAATTTTATTTAATTTTAATTGATGGGAAAAAGCTACATGAAGCTAGTGGCTACCATATTGGATAGCGCAGTTGGAAAGATTATACTTAAAATGTTAATGCAGCAATTGAAACATCTCTTAGAAAAACTGAATACTCAATATCTACTCAATAAAGCATACCTTGTTTAACTGCACTTGGCTTTGTTGTTGTGCTTTGCAGATATTGTGTTTTTTACAAATTGAATGTTTGTAGCAACCTTGCTTCAAACAAGTCTATCAGGACTATTTTTCCAACAGCATGTGCTTACTTTGTATCTCTATGTCCCATTTTGGTATTTCTAGCAATATTTCAAGGGTTTTCATTATGATTATACCTGTTATGCTGATCTGTGATCAGTGATCTTTGATATTACTATAGTAATTGTTTTTGGGTGCCACAAACTACGGCCATGTAACACAGCACACTTAATGGATAAATGTATGTATTCTGACTGTTCCATTGATTGTCCATTTCCCTATCTGTAGCCCTCTCCTAGAGCCTCCCTATTCCCTGAGACAATATTGAAATGAGTCCAACTAACAACTCCACCATGGCCTCTAAGTAAGTGTTCAAGTGAGAGAGTCACAGGTCTCTTACCTCAAATCAGAAGCTGATTATACTTAAGGCTGGGTGCAGTGGCTCATTCCTGTAATCCCAGCACTTTGGGAGGCCGACACGGGTGGATCACTTGAGGTCAAGAGTTCGAGACCAGCCTGACCAACATGGTGAAACCCCGTCTCTACTAAAAATACAAAAATTACCTGGGTGTGGTGGCAGGTGCCTGTAGTCCTAGCTACTTGGGAGGCTGAGCCAGGAGAATTGCTTGACCCTGGAAGGTGGAGATTGAGCCAAGATCACACCACTGCACTCCAGCCTGGATGAAAGTGAGACTCTGGCTCAAAAATAAATAAATAAATAAATAAGAAGCTGATTACACTTAAAATGTTAATGCAGCAATTTAAACATCTTTTAGAAAAACAGTACTCACTGATCACGAGGTCAGGAGTTCGAGACCAGCTTGGCCAACATGGTGAAACCCCATCTCTGTTAAAAATACAAAAATTATCTGGGTGTGGTGGTGCATTCCTGTAATCCCAGCTACTCAGGAGGCTGAGGCAGGAGAATTGCTTGAACCCAGGAGACAGAGGCTGCAGTGAGCTGAGATCACACCACTGCACTCCAGCCTGGGTGACAGAGCGAGACTCCGGCTCAAAAAAAACAGAAAAACAGTACTTACTATCTACAGGCATAGCTTGTTTTACTGCATTTTGCTGTGTTGTGCTTTGCGGATATTGTATTTTTTACAAATTTTTTTAAACAAAAATTAAACTTATTGAGACAGGCAGGTTGAAAACTTAGATAGGGGCCGGGTGTGGTGGCTCACACCTATAATCCCAGCATTTTGGGAGGCTGAGGTGGGTGGATCATTTGATTTCAGGAGTTTGAGACCAGCCTGAGCAACATGAAGAAACCGTGTCTCTACTAAAAATACAAAAAAAAATTAGCCAGACCTGGTGGCGTATGCCTGTAATCCCAGCTACTCGGGAGGCTCAGGCAGGAGAATCACTTGAACCTGGGAGGCAGAGGTTGCGGTGAGCTGAGATCGTGCCACTGCAGTCCAGCCTGGGCAACAAGAGCGAAACTCTGTCTCAAAAAAAAAAGAAAGAAAAAGAAAACTTAGGCCAAAAGTTAGGCTTCTTGTACCAGTTAGCCAAGTTTTGAATACAAAGGAAAAGTTCTGGAAGGAAACTAAAAGTGCTTCTATAGTCAACACATGAATAAGAAAGAAAAACAGCCTTATTGGTGATATGAAGAAAGTTTAGGTCTGGGTAAGAAGATCAAACCAGCCACAACACTCCCTTAAGCCAAAGCCTAATCCAGAGCAAAGCTCTAACTGTTTTCAATTTTATGAACACTGAGAGAGATGCGAGGAAGCTGCAGAAGAAAAGCTTGAAGCTGGCAGATCTTAGGTCATGAGATTTAAGAAAATAAGCCATCTCCATGACATAAAAGGACAAGGTGAAGCAGCAAGTGCTGATGGAGAAGCTGCAGCAAGTTATCAGAAGATCCAGCTAAGATCATTGATGAAGGCGGCTACACTAAACAACAGATTTTCAATCGCTATGAAACAGCCTTTTATTGGAAGAATATGGTATCTAAAATTTTCCTTTTTTCTTTTTTTTTTTTTTGAGACAGAGTTTCGCTCTTGTTGCCCAGGCTAGAGTGCAATGGCGCAATCTCAGCTCACTGCAACCTCCGCCTCCCAGGATCAAGCGATTCACCTGCCTCAGCCTCCCAAGTAGCTGGCAGTACAGGCATGCGCCACCACACCTGGCCAATTTTTTGTATTTTTAGTAAAGTCGAGGTTTCACCATGTTAGCCAAGATGGTCTCGATCTCCCAACCTCAGATGATCCTCCCGTTTGGCCTCCCAAAGTGCTGGGATTAGAGGCGTGAGCCACCGTGCCCAGCCTAAAATTTTCATAGATAGAAAGAAATAAATGCCTGGCTTTAAAGCTTCAAAACACAGCCTGGCTCTCTTGCTAGGGGCTAATGCAGCTGGCGCATTTAAGTTGAAGCCAATGCTCATTTACCATTCAGAAAATCCTAGGACCACTAACAACTGTGCTAAATCTACTTGTCTGTACTCTACAAATGGAAGAACAAAGCCTGGATGACAACACATCTGCTTACAGCAAATCACTGGGTAGGCACAACAGCAGAACAGAGATGACAGAGTGAAGAGCCCGTGAACTTGAAGATAGATCAACAAAATTTATTTTTGGGGTCTGGCAAGGTGGCTCATGCCTGTTATTCCAGCACTTTGGGAGGCTGAGATGGGCGGATCACCTGAGGTCAGGAGTTCGAGACCAGTCTGGCCAACATGGCAAAACCCCATCTTTACTAAAAATACAAAAATTAGTTGGGTGTGGTTGTGGGTGCTTGTAATCCCAGCTACTCGGAGACTGAGGCAGGAGAACTGATTGAACCCGGGAGGTGGAGGTTGCAGTGAGGCAAGACTGCTGTACTCCAGCCTGGGAGATAGAGTAAGACTCTGTCTCCAGAAAAAAACAAAAAAGAAAGAAAATATCCTTCAAACATGAAGGAGAAATAAAGAATTTCTAAGACAAACAAAAGCTGACCAGACCTGTCCTACAAGAAATGCTAAAAGGAGTTCTTCAACCTGAAAGAAAAGGACCTTAATATCCAATAAGAAATCATCTGAAGGTACAAAACTCATTGGTAAAAGTAAGTACACAGAAAAACACAGAACGTTATAACACCGTAATTGTGGTGTGTAAACTACTCACATCATTAGTAGAAAGATGAAAAGATGAACTGATCAAAGATAATAACTGGTTGGGCACGGTGGCTCACGCCTGTAATCCCAGCACTTTCTGAGGCCGAGGTGGGCGAATCACGAGGTCAGGAGTTTAAGACCAGCCTGGCCAACACGGTGAAATCTCGCCTCTACTAAAAACACAAAAATTAGTAGGGTGTGGTGACGGACTACTCGGGAGGCTGAGGCAGGAGAATTGCTTGAACCCAGGGGGCAGAGGTTGCAGTGAACCAAGATCACGCCACGGCACTCCAGCCCAGGTGACAGTGCAAGACTCCATTTCAAAAAATAATAATAATAACTACAACAACATTTCATGACATAGATAGTACAATGAGGTATAGACAGAAACAAGAAAAAGTTTAAATGTGTAGAGAAAATGTTAAAATATAACGTTTTTATTCATTTTCTTTTTTTTTTTTATGGAATCTGTGTTACATTGACATCAGCTTCAAATAACGGGTTATAAGATATTATTTGCAAGACTCATGATAACCTCAACTCTAAAAACATACAACAGATACACAAAAAATACAAAGGAAGAAATTAAATCATATCATCAGAGAAAATCACCTTCACTGAAAGGAAGATAAGAAGGAAAGAAAGAAGAAATAGACCACAAAACAACTAGAAAGCAAATAAAAAAATGGCAAGAGTAAGTCCTTAGTTATTGATAATAATGTTACATGTAAATGGACTAAACTCTCCAAAAGACATAAAGTAGCTGAATGGATTAAAAAAGCAAGATTCATTGATTTATTACCTACAAGAAACAAAATTCACCTATAAAGACACACACAGACTAAAAATAAAGGAATGGAAAAAGATATTCCATCCAAATGAAAACCAAGAAAGAGCAGGAATAGATGTTGTTACATAAGACAAAATAGATTTCAAGACAAAAACTACTGAAAGCAACAAAGAAGGTCATTAGATAATAATCAAGGGGTCAACTCAGCAAGAGGATATAAAAATTCCAAATTTATATATGCACCCAAGACAGGAGCACCCAGATATGTAAAGCAAATATTATTAGAGCTAAAGACAGAGAAAGACCGCAATATAATAATAGCTGGAGACTTCAACACTCCTCTTTCAGCATTGGACAGATCATCTAGACAGAAAATCAACAAAGAAATCGAAAAACTGAAAGCCCTTTCTCTAAGATTTGGAACACGAGAAGAATGCTCACTTTCACCGCTGTTATTCAGCATAATACTGGAAGTCTTAGCTAGAGCAGTCAGGCAAAAGAAAGAAATGAAGGACATTGGAATTGGAAAGGAAGATGTCAAATTATCCTTGTTTGCAGATGATACAATGTTAAATTTGGAAAAACCTAAAGACTCCATGCACACACAAACACACACACACACACCAATTAGAACTGATAAATTCAGTAAAGTTGCAGGATAGAAAGTCAACATACAAAAATCTGGCTAGGTATGGTGGGTCACACCTGTAAGCCCAGCACTTTGGAAGGCCTAGGTGGGTGGATTGCTTGAGCTCAGGAGTTCGAGATCTGCCTCAGCAACGTGGGAAAACCCATCTCTACCAAAAAATACAAAAATTAGCTAGGTATGGTGGCATGCACCTGTAATCCCAGCTACTGAGGAGGCTGAGGTGGGAGGATCGCTTGATCCCAGGAGGCAGAGGTTGCCATGAGCTGAGATCATGCCACTGCACTCCACCTAGTGACAGAGAAAGACCCCATCTCAAATAAATAAATAAATAAATAAATAGGTAACATTTCTGTATGCCAACAGTGAACAATATGAAAAAGAAATTTTTAAAAATCCCATTTACAACAGCCACAAGTAAAATTGAATATCTAGGAATTAACCAAAGAAGTGAAAGTTCTCCATAATAAAAACTATAAAATACTGATGAAAGACATTGAATAGAACACTAGAAAATGGAAAGACAGTTCATGTTCATGGATTGAAAGAATCAATATTGTTAAAATGTTCGTACTACCCAAAGCAATCTACAGATTCAGTGCAATCCCTATCAAAATACCAATGAAGTTCTTCACAGAAATTTTTTAAAAATCCTAAAATTTATGTAGAACCACAAAAGACCAAGAATAGCCAAAGCTATCTTGAACAAAAAGAGCAACACTGGGGAATCACATTAACTGATTTCCAATTATACTACAGAGCTATGATAATCAAAACAGCATAGTACTGGCATAAAAACAGATGCATAGACCAATGGAACAGAATGGAGAAGCCAGAAACAAATTCACATATTTACAGTGAACTGATTTTAAACAAAGGTGCCAAGAACATACACTGGGGGAAAGACAGTCTCTTCAATAAATGGTGCTGGGAAAATTGGATATCCATAAGCAGAACAATGAAACTATCTCTCACCATACACAAAAATCAAATGGAAGTGGGTTAAAGACTTAAATCTAAGACCTCAAACTATGAAACTACTATAAGAAAACCTTAGGGAAAATCTCCAGGACATTGCAGTGGGCAACAATTTCTTGAGTAATACCCCAGAAGCACAGGCAACCAAAGTAAAAATGGACAAATGGGATCATATCAAATTTAAAAGCTTCTGCACCACAAAGGAAACAAGCAGCAAAGCGAAGAGATAGCCCACAGAATGGGAAAAAAATATTTGCAAACTATCCACTTGACAGAGGATTAATAACCAGAATATATAAGGAGCTCAAACAGCTCTACAGGAAAAAATCTAATCATCTAATTAAAAATGGGTAAAAGATCTGAATAGAGATTTCTGAAAAGACATGCAAATGTCAGATATATGAAAAGGTGCTCAGCATCACTGATCGTCAGAGAAATGTACATCAAACCCACAATGAGATATCATCTCACCCTAGTTAAAATGGTTTGTATCCAAAAGACAGGCAATAGCAAATGCTGGTGAGGATGTGGAGAAAAGGGAGCCCTCATACAGTGTTGGTGGGAACGTAAATTAGGACAACCACTATGGAGAACAGTTTGGAGGTTCCTCAAAAAAGTTGAAAGTAAAGCTACCATATGGTTCAGCAATCCCACTGTTGGGTATATATCCAAAAAAAAAGGAAATCAGTATATTGAAGAGACAGCTGCATTCCCATGGTTATTGCAGCACTGTTCGCAATATCCAAGATTTAGAAGTAACCCAAGTTTTTGTCAACAGACAAATGGTTAAAAATATGTGGTACCATATACATAAGGGAGTACTATTCAGCTATGAAAAGGAATGAGATCTTGCCATTTGCAAAAACATCTATGGAACTGGAAGTCATTAAGTAAAATAAGCTAGGCACAGAAAGACAAACTTTGCATGTTCTCACTTATTTGTCGGAGGCAAGAATTAAAACAATTGAACTCACGGAGATAGAGAGTAGAAGGATGGCTACCAGAGGCTGGGAGGGGTAGTGGAGGGGAATAGAGTAGGGGAAGAAATGAGGATGGTTAATTGGTACCAAAAAGTCATTAGAAAGTGTGAAAAGATCTAGTATTTGATAGCAGAACAGGGTGACTATGGTCTATAATAATTGAATTGTACATTTAAAATTAAAAACAACTAAAGGAGTGTAATTGGATTGTTTGTAACACAAAGGATAAATGCCAGAGGTGATGGATACCCCATTTACCCTGATGTGATTATCATACATTGTATGCCTGTATCAAAACATCCCGTTTAGCCCATAAATATATACACCTACTATGTACCCACAAAAATTTATATAAAAAGTAGAGCCTGAAGATGTGACTGAATTGGGCCATCTCATGATAAAACCTGAATGGATGACAAGTTGCTTCTTACGGGTGAGCAAAGAAGGTGGTTTCTTGTGACAGAATCTGCTTCTGTTGAATATGCAGTGAATATTGTTGAAATGGGAACAAAGGATCTAGAATATGCTGTAAACTTAGTTGACAAAGGGGCAGGGTTTCAGAGGATTGACTTTAATTTTAAACGAAGGTCCCCTGTGGATAATATGCTATCAAGCATCATTGGATTCTATAGAAAAGTCTTTCATGAAAGGAAGAGTCGATCAATGCAACAAACTTCATTGTTGTTTACTTTGGGCGCAGTGGCTCAAGTCTGTAATCCCAGCACTTTGGGAGGCCAAGGCGGGTGGATCACAAGGTCAAGAGATTGGGACCATCCTGGCCAATACGGTGAAACCCCGCCTCTACTAAAAAAATACAAAAAAATTAGCTGGGAGTGGTGGCGTGCACCTGTAGTCCCAGCTACCTGGGAAGCTGAGGCAGGAGAATTGCTTGAACCCGGGGGGTGGAGGTTGCAGTGAGCCGAGATCGCACCACTGCCCTCCAGCCTGGCACCTAGTGACAGAGCAAGACTCTGTCTCAAAAAAAAAAAAAAGAAAGAACGAAATTGCCACAGTCACCCTCACCCTTCAGCAACCACCACCTTGATCAGCCAGCAGCCATCAACAAGGAATCAAGACCCTCCACTGTCAAGAAGATGACAACTCGCTAAAGGCTCAGACAATTGTTAGCAGTTTTTAGAAATAAAATATGTTTAAGATATGTACATTGTCTTTCAAGACATAATGTTATTGCACACTTAATGGATTATATTATAATGTAAATATAGCTTTTTTAAAAAAAAATAGAGGTGGTGTCTCATTATGTCATCCAGGCTAGTCTTGAATTGCTGGGCTCAAGTGATCCTCTCACCTCCCAAAGTGTGGGATTACAGGCATGAGCCACCATGCCCAGCCACTGTAAACATAACTTTTATATGCACTGGGAGCCAAAAAATTGTGTGACTCACTTTATAGCAGTGGTCTGAAACTAAACCTGCACTGTCTCTGAGATATCCTTGTAATAATAAAAAAAACCATATAAATAATGTAAGAACACATAAATAACTTTAAAAATTTTTTAATAATTCTAGAGTCACATGCAGTTTTAAGAAATAATACAGAGAGATTCTGTGTACTCTTTACCCAATTTCATCCAATGGTAACATTTTGCAAAAGTATGTTACAAATAAGAAAACCTCATAGAGACAGGGAGTAGAATAAGGTTATCAGGACTGACTGGAAGGGGCAATGGGGATTATTACTTAATGGTTACAGAGGGATTTTTTGCATGATGGAAAAGTTTTAGAAATAGATAGTGGTCGGCCGGGTGTGATGGCTCTCGCCTGTAATCCCAGCACTTTGGGAGGCCAAAGAGGACGGATCACCTGAGGTCAGGAGTTCGAGACCAGCCTGACCAACATGAAGAAACCCCGTTTCTACTAAAAATACAAAATTAGCCAGGCATGGTGGAGCATGCCTGTAAGGTGGAGGTTGTGGTGAGCCAAGATTGTGCCATTGCACTCCAGCCTGGGCAACAAGAGCAAAACTCGGTTCAAAAAAAAAAAAAATAGTGGTGATGGCTACCCATCATTGTGAATATACTTAATGCCACTGAATTGTGCACTTAAAAATGGTCACAATGCTAACTTTCACTTTTTGTATTTTACTAAAATAATGTTTTAAAACCTTCTTATAGCCTGAATGTTTGTGTACCCCCAAAACTCATAAGTTAAATTTCTATCCCCTAGTGGGATGGTATTTGGAGGTGGGGCATTTTGGAGCTAATTAGATTTTGATGAGGTCATGAGGGTGGGGACTTCATGATTAAATTAGTGTTCATATACAAAGGGAAAGAGAGATCAGTTTTTTCTTTCTTCGCCACGTGAGAATACGGCAAGAAGGCCTCAGTCTGCAAGTCAGGCCTAGAGACTTTTGTATTAACTGAGTATGCTGGCACTTTAATCTTATACTTCCCAGTTTACATAACTGTGAGAAATAAACATCTGTTGCTGAAGCCATTCAGACTATGGTATTTTGTTTTAGCAGCCTGAGCTGACTAACACAAACCCATGGTACAAAATCACAACCATAATACTGACATTAATACCATTAAGATACAGAATAAGGGCCGGGCGTGGTAGCTTACATCTGGAATCCCAGCACTTCGGGAGGGCGAGGCAGGTGAATCACAAGGTCAGGAGTTAAAGACCAGCCTGGCCAATATGGTGAAACCCCGTCTCTACTAAAAATACAAACAAAAATTAGCTGGGCGTGATGGCACATGCCTGTAATCACAGCTACTTGGGAGGCTGAGGCAGGAGAATTGCTTGAACCTGGGAGGTGAAGGTTGCAGTGAGCCGAGATCGCACCATTGCACTCCAGCCTGGGCAACATAGAGAGACTCCATCTGAAAAAAAAAAGATACAGAATAGTTGCATCACCCCAGGGAGCCATCACATTGCCCTTTTGTAACCACATCATGCTTCCTTCTTCTTCCCCCAAGCCCTCATCCTTGACCCCTGGTAACTACTAATTTGTTCTCTGTTTCTATAATGCTTCTTTTTTAGTCAGCTTAGATCCCTTGAGATCCATCCAAGTTGCTGCTGTATGAATAGTTTTTTAGTTTCATTGTTAAGTGGCATTCCATTGGTATAGATCTAACAGTTTTTAAACTATTCACCCATTGTGATTATTATTAATAAAGCTTATATGAACATTTATGTATAGGTTTTCATGTAAACATAAGTGTTCATTTCTTTGGGAACACCTGCAGCACTACAGCCCCTGTCTGGGACATCCCTGAAAGACAGTGGTGAAGGGAAATCCTTCCTGTGGGCAAAACTCTGAGCAGCACACATGGCTATGTACTTTGCTCAGAAAGAGAAATGGCCGGATATGCAATTATATACCAATTCATGGGCTGTAGCCAGTGATTTGTCTGGATAGTCAGGGACTTGGAAAGAACATGATTGGAAAATTGGTGACAAATCTATTTGGAGGAGAGGGATGTGGATAGGCTACTTTGAATAGGCAAAGAATGTGAAGGTATTTGCATCTCATATGAGGGCTCACCAAAGGTTTACATTAGCAGAGGAAGATTTTAATAATCAAGTGGATAGGATGACCATTCTGTGGAGACCAGTCAGCCTCTTTCCCTAGCCACCCTTGTCACTGCTCGATGGGCTAATGAAGTAAGTGGCCAGGCTTCAGAGATGGAGGTTATGCATGGGCTCAGAACTGACCAAGGCCAATCTGGCTATGGCCACCACTGAGTGCCCAATCTGTCAGCAGCAGAGACTAACACTGAGCCCCCAATATAGGTCCATTCCCTGGAGTGATCAGCTGCTATCTGGTGGCAGGTTAATTACACTGGTTTACTTCCATCATGGGAGTGGCAGCATTTTGTCCTTACTGGAATAGGCACTTACTCTAATTACAGATTTTCCCTCCCTGCATGCAATGCTTCTGCTAAAAACTAGCATCCATGGACTTATAGAATGCCTTATTGTCATGGTATTCCATACAGCGTTGCTCCTGATCAAGGAACTCACTTTATAGCAAAAGAAGTGTGGCAATGGGCCACATTCATGAAATTCAAAAGTCTTATCATGTTTTCCATTATCCTGAAGCAACCGACTTGATATAACAGTGGAAAGGCCTTTGGAAGACTCAGTTACAGCATCAGCTAGGTGGTAATATCTTGCAGGGCTGGGGGCAAGGTTCTTCAGAAGGCTGCATATTCTCTGAATAAATGTCCACTGTATGGTGCTGTTTATCTAATAGCCAGAATTCACGGATCCAGGAATCAAGGGATGGAAATGGGAGTGGTCACCATTGCCCCTAGTGACCTACTAGCAAAATTTTTGCTTCCTGTTCCCGTGATTTTATGCTCTGCTGGCTAGAAATCTTAGTTGCAGATGGAGGAGTGCTTTCACCAGGAGTCATAGCAGTAATTCCATTGAATGGGAAGTTAAGACTGTCACCCATCCACTTTGAGCTCCTCATGCCCCTGAGTCAAGGCCAAGAAGATAGTTATAGTGTTGTCTGGGGTGATTAATCCAGACTACCAAGAGGGAATTGAACTACTACTCCACTATGGAGGTAAGAAACAGTATGTCTGGAATACAGCTATCCCTTAGGATGGCTCTAGTTTTATCATTCCCTGTGATTAAAGTCAATGGAAAACTCTAACAATTTAATCCAAGCAGGACTATTAATGGCCAAGACTCTTCATGAATAAAGACTTGGGTCATTCCACCAGCTAAAGAATCACAACCAGCTGAGGTGCTTACTGAATGCAAAGAAATATGGACCAGGTAGTGGATGAAGGTAGTTATACAATCCACATGACCACTTACAGAAAAGAAGACTGTAATTCTCACGAGTATTTCTAGTGTATTTTGTTGTGAATATGCGTGTGTGTGTGTATAGCAAATATATTTGTTTTCTTTCATCTTATTTCTTATCATGTAACATAATATATATTGACTTTCTATCAGCATTTAAATATTGTTAATTTTATATCACAGTATTTAAGTTACAGGATATCAGAAGAAGAATAAACATCACTCAAGAACTTTCCTCTCTGGGGAAGGGATTAGTGTATTTTCAGTTGTATATAGAATAGTTGTATCATGTTAGGTGGAATTATGACCTTGTTATTGTCTTTACTTGGAGATTAAGTATGGTTTAAGGAGATGCCTATGGGTGCCAAGTTGACAAAGATAAACTTGTGATAGACAATTTTTTTTTTTTTTTTTAAGAGACGGGGTTTCACCATGTTGGCCAGGCTGGTCTCAAACTCTTGACGTCAGGTGATCCACCCACCTCAGCCTCCCAAAGTGTTGGTATTACAGGCATGAGCCACCACGCCCGGCTGTGATAGTTAATTTTATATGTCAACTTGAGTGGTCTAAGGGATGCCCAGATAGCTGGTAAAACATTATTTCTGAGTGCGTCTGTGAGAGTGTTTCTGGAACAGATTAACCTTTGAATCAGTAAACGTGGTAAAGAAAATCACACTCAACAATGTGAGTGGCCATCATGTAATACATTGAGGGGCCTAAATAGAACAAAAAGGCAAATGAAGAGGAAATTTGCTCTCTGCTTGAGCTGAGACATCCATATTCTCCTGCCCTCAGGTATCAGAGTTCCTGGTGTTAGGGCCTTTGGACTTGGACTGGGACTTACACCATTGGCTCGCTGGTTCTTAGGCCTCTGGACTCAGACTGAGAGTTACACTATTGGCTCCCCTGATTCTCAGGCCTCTAGGCTTGGACTAGAAGTACATCACTGTTTTTCCTTGATCATCAGGTTGCAGATGGCAAATTGTGAGACTTCTTAGCTTCCGTAATTGCATAAGTCCATCTTCCATAATACATCTCTTTCTGGCTCGGTATGGTGGCTGATGCCTGTAATCCCAGCCCTTTGGGAGGCCAAGGCAGGTGGATCCTTTGATCTTAGTAGTTCAAGACCAGCCTGGGCAACATGATGAAACACCATCTCTACAAAAAATATGAAAATAAGCTGGGTGTGGTGGTGCACGTTTATAGTCTTATTTACTTAAGAGGCTGAGGTGGGAGGATCACTTGAGTCCAGGAGGTTGAGGCTGCAGTGAGCCAAGACTGAGGCACTGCACTCCAGCCTGGGTGACAGAGTGAGACCCAGTCTAAAAAAAAAAAACTCTCTCTATATATGTATCCTGTTGGTCTGTTTCTCTATAGAAACATGACTAATACATAGAAACATGACTAACACAAACATGGTATTAAGAGTGGGGTGGGACCAATACTTAAAAATGTGAAAGTGGCTTTAGAACTGGGTAGAAGGTAGAGGCAGGAAGAGTTTTGAGGTACATGATGAAAAAAGTCTATGTTGCTATAAACAGACCACTAAGGGTGATTCTGGTGAGAGCTCAGAAAGAAAAGAGGGGTGTAGAGAGAGCCTCAATCTTCTTAGAGAATACCTAAGTGATTCTGAATAGAATGTTGGTAGAAAGATGGGTGGTACGGCCATTCTGATGAGGTCTTAGACAGAAATGAAGAACATGTTATTGGACAACAGAGAAAAGATGATCATTGTTATAAAGTGGCAAAGAACTTGGCTGGCTTGTGCATATGCTCTAATGTTTTGTGGAAGGTAGAGCTTGTGAGTGATGAAACTGGATATTTATTTCAGGAAATTTCTAAGCAATGTGTTGAAGGTGTAGCTTGGCTTCTTCTAACTACTTATAGCAAAATGTGAGAAGAGAGAAGTGACGTAAAGTTGGAATTGTTAAGCAAAAGGAAGCAGAAATGAAAGATTCTTAGGAAAATACTTAGCCTATATATATTGCAAAAAATGAGGACATTAAAGATGTGGCCAAATGATTGTTTGATAAGGAGATTAGTATATATCAGCCATCTCGACAGGAACTAGGTGTTATTCTTCAAGGTAATGGAAGAATTACCCTGAAGGCAATTCAGAGATCATCAGGCTTGCCGTTCCCATGTGGGACTGCCAGTGCCTGTGGGACTTCAGTGCACCTTGCTCATTGCCAACTCACTCTGTGGTCTCCACTCACTGTATTCCTTTGTCACTCCAGGTGCAGCTCCCATGGGTCCTGGTGCAACATGGACTGTGGTGGCTGCCCCTCTGGGGTGTGCGGATAGCAAACTTAGGTGGTGTCCATGTGGCACTGTCTTCTCTGATATGCAGAGTTCACAGGCTAAGGTAGGGGCATGGCTGCTTGCACCTAGATTTCAAAGGCTGAAACAACCCACAGTTGCAGGCACACAATGACAGCCTGGAAGATCTGTGGCATGGGGGCACAGATCCTGCCATGGGGTCATCCCATAAGGCTGTGAAAGTGACATTGCCACTCACCATTGTCACCCAGTGGGCCTGGATGTCAGAGCATCAAGCCAAAGAGAATTATTCTCAAGCCTTAAGGTCTGATCAAATTTGCCCTGTTAGGTTTTAAACTTACTTGAGACCTGTCCCCTGTTTCTTCTTTCTTCTTTCTCTTTTGGAACGGGAATGTCTACCTATACCTGTCCCACCATTGTATTGTGGAAGCACATAACATGTTTGGTTTCACAGGTTCACAGCTGAAAAGGAATTTGCCTTAGGATGAATCATATCTTGAATATCATCCACATCTGATTTAGAATATATTTAGATGAGACTATGGACTTAGACTTTCAAGTTGATACTGGAATGAGTTAAGACTTTTGGGGTTATTGGGATGGAATGAATATATTTCACATATGAGAAAGTCATGAATTTTGGGGGACCAGGGCAGAATGCAATATATTGAATGTTTGCATAAAAGTCATATGTTGAAATCCTAATCCCTAAGGTGATGGTATTTGGAGATTGGGGCCTTTGGGAGGTGATTAGGTCATGAGGGTAGGGACCACCTGAATGGATTAGTACCCTCATAAAAGAGATCCTAGAGACTTCTTTAGCCCCTTCTACTCTGTAAGGACACAGTGAAAAGATGGCCATCTGTGAACCAGGAAATGGGCCCTCATTGGGTACCATATCTGCTGGTGTCTTGATCTTGGACTTCCCAGCTTCCAGAACCATGAAAAATAAAGTTTTGTTGTTGATAAGCCCCCTAGTCTACGGTATTCCGTTATAGCTGCAAAATGAACTTAGACAGGGATGTAAGTCAGTGCAATTGCTGGGTTGTATGGTAAGCCATGTTTAGTTTTCTAAGAAAGTGTTACACGCTTTTCCAGAGTGGCTGTATCATTTTTTCATTACCATTAGCAATTCATAACTGATTCAGTTCCTCTACATCTTTGCAAGCATTTGATATTTTCACTATTTTTTATTGCAGTCATTCTGATAGCTGTGCACTGCTATCTCATTGTAGTTTAAATTTGCATTTTCCTGATGGCTGATGATATTTAACATATTTTCATGGATTTATTTGCCATTTGAATATTCTCTTTGGTGAAATTTCTGTTGAGATCTTTTGCCTATTTTCCCATGGATTTTTTTTTAACTGTTGAGTTTTTTAGGGTTCTTTATATATTCTAGATATTATTCCTTTGTCAGGCATGTAGTTTGCAAATATTTTCTCCTAGTCTGTTGGTTGTTTTTCCATGTTTTCAACAGGGTCTTTCATGGATCAAGGTTTTAAATTTTGATGAGGTCTGATTTATCCATTTTCCTGGATCATGCTTTTGGGGTCAAGTCGAAGAACTCTTTGCCTAGTCCTAGATCACGAAGATTTTCTCCTATAATGTTTTTCTAAAAGTTTTATAGTTTTATATTTTATTTTTCTGTCTGTGATCCATTTTGAGTTAATTTTCCACATGAGATATGAGATTTAGTAAAGGTTTTTGTTTTGTTTTTTAACCTATGGATGTCCAATTTCCCCAGTGCCATTTGTTGAAAAGGCTGTCCTTCCTTCATTGAATTCATTTTGCATCTTTGTCAAAAATCAGTTCAGCATATTTATGTGGGTCTAGAGAGCCCAGGTTCTCTATCTACTCTGTTTCATTTATCTATGTGTCTATTCCACCACCAATACCATACTGTTTTGATTACTGCAGTTATATAGTAGGTCTTAATGTTGGGGAGAATGATTCCTCCCACTTTATTCTTCTTTTTCAATATTGTTTTAGCTATTTCAGGGCTATGCCTTTCCAAACAAATTTTAGAATTAGTTTGTTTGTGTCTACAAGAAATCTTGTTGATATTTCATAGGAATTGCATTAAGCCTATACAGTAATTTGGGGGAAAATAGGCATCTTTACCTTGTTGAGTATTCTAATCAATGAACACTGATTCTCCATTTGTTTATTCTTTTGCTTCTTCCATCAGTATGTAATTTTCACCATATAGATCTTGTGCATGCTTTCTTAAGTTTGTACGTATTTCATTTTCTTTGTAGAGAATGCAATAGTATTGTTTTGAAAGTTGGTTTCTACATGTTTATTGTAGTACATAGAAATATGATTAATTTTGTGTGTTGATTTTTGTACCCTGCAAACTTACTGAACTCACTTATTATTTCTAGGAGTTTCTGGTAGATTCTTTGGAATTTTTTATATACATAATTGTGTCTTCTGCAAATAGAGATAGTTTCATTTCTTCCTTTCCAATCTATATACGTTTTATGGTGGCTAGAACTTTTAGCACTATGTTGAGTAAATGCTGAGAGTGGACGTTCTTGCTGTGTTCCCAGACTCAGGAAGAAAACAGTTAGTCTTGTACCATAAAGTATGATGTTAAAGCCAGACGAGGTGGCTTGTGCCTGTAATCCTAGCACTTTGGGAGGCTGCGGCAGGCAGATCCCTTGAGCTCCAGGAGTTCAAGATCAGCTTGGGCAACATGGTGAAACTCTGTCTCTACAAAAATATGAAAATTAACTGGGCATGGTGGCACACACCTACAGTCCCAGCTACTCAGGAGGCCAAGGCAGAAGGATCACTTGACACTGGGAGGTCAAGGCTGCAGTGAGCCAAAATTGCACCACAGCACTCCAGAGTGGGCAACAGAGTGAGAACTTGTTTTAAAAAAAAAAGTGTGATGTTAGCTGTAGGTTTTTTGTAGATGTTCATCAAGTCGAGGTGGTTCCTATTTATTCCTGAGGATTTTTATCATGACTAGGTGTTGGATTTTGTCAAATGTTTTTTCTATGTCAATTAATATGATTGTATGATTTTCCTTCCTTAGCCTGTTGATATGGTCTATTACAATGATTTATTTTCAAGTATTTAACCAGCCTTGCATACCTAAAATAAATCCCATTTGATCTTGATGTATAATTCTTTTTATAATATATTCCTGGATTTGCCAATATTTTATTGAGGATTTTTTTGTTTATGAGAGATATTCTGTAGTTTTTGTTCTCTCTTTTCTTTGGTACTGTCTTTGTATAGTTATTGGTATCTGGGTAATATTAGTCTCATAAAATGAGTTGGCAAGTGTTCCCACCTCTGCTGTTTTCTGGAAGGTATTGTGTAAAATTCGAATTAATTCTTTTTTAAATATTTGATAGAATTCTCCAGTGAAACCATTCAGGAGCCCTTTAATTACAAAATCATTTTTTACCCAGTGGTTATAGGACTATTCAGGTTGTCTATTTTATTGCAATTGAGTATGGGAGTTTGTGGATTTTGAGGAATTGTTCCTTTCTAAGTTTTTGAATTTGTGAGCATACAGTTGTTCCCTTATTGTCCTTTAATGGCTGCAGGATCTGTAGTGATACCCCATGCTTTGTTTTTGAGATTGGTAATTTGTATCTTCTCTCTTTTTATCTTTGTCAGTCTTGCTAGAGGTTTATTGATTTAAATGATTTTTAAAACAATTTAGTTTTGCTTCATTGATTTTCTATAGTGTGTTCCTATTTTTAATATCACTGATTTCTACTCTTTATTATTTGCCTTCCTCTTTCTTAGAGTTTATTTTGATCTTCTCTTTCTAGTTTTTACTTATTCCGATGTTCTTCTTTCCTTTTTGAAATTCCAAACCTTCTTCTGTTATCATTTCCACTTTTTTTTCAGAGTCTCTTTTAGCAATTCTTTAAGGGTAGATTTGCTAGCAACAAATTTTTAGTTTTCCTTTTTCCCAGAATATCTTTACTTCTTCTTTATTCCTGAACAAAATTTTTGCTTGATATAGAATTTGCAATTGACAGGTCTTTTATTCCAATGCTTGAAAAATGTGTTATTTCCTTCTGGCCTTCATGGTTTCACATGAGAAATACTCTGTGATTCAAATTGGTGTTCCACTACAAATAATGCATTATTTCTCTTTGGATTTCATGATTTCTTTTCTTTCTGTTTTGTGCCTTTCATTTTCAGAACTTTTCAGAAGTTATGTGTCTTGGCATGTATTTCTTTAGATTTATCCTGTTTGGGATTCACTCCACTTCTTGAATCAATCTCTAGGCTTCTGACTCTCACCAAATTTGGAAAGTTTTCAGCCATTATTCTTCAGATACTTTTTCAATCTTACGAATACTTTTTCAACCCTCTGTCTCTTCTTTCTGGTACTTCATGAGACAAATATTAGCTATTTTGTGATCTTACCAGTTCCTGAGATTGTTCATTTTTGTTTTCAGTCTATTTTTTCTCTTGTTCAGATTGGGAAAATTCTATTGATGTGTCCTTAAATTCACTGATTCTATCTTCTGTCAAATCCACTCTTTTGATTATTATATTTTTCAGTTCTATAATCTCCATTTGGTTCTTTTTAAATAACTTCTATTCCTTTGCTGAGACTTTCTATAATTTTTCATTTGTTTGAAGAGAATTTGTAATTACCTGTTGAAGCATTTTACAATGACTGATTTTGAATCCTTGTCAGGTAATTCCATCATCAGATTCATTTCCTTGTTGGTGTCTATTGGTTATCTTTTCTCATCCATGTGATTTTCCTGGTTCTTGATACAATGAGTGACTTTTGACTAAATCCGGAACATTTGGATATTATTAGACTATGGATTCTACTAGTTCTTTTTCTTTTTATAACAGGTTGTCCCCTGGTTGAGGTATAGCATGAAGGCTAAGTAGGTGTGTATGTTCAGCTGCTCTCTGGTTCCCAATGATACTACTCTGGCAAAAGTAGGCACTGACTCCTGTTGCCTTGTAGATGTGTGGGGTGGAAATTCAGTTCCCACATTGGCCCCATCAATACCTTCCCAGTGAAAATGGGGTACTGATGTTCGCCACCACACTGCCTCCTAATGGGAATGTAAGCCTGCCTCCCCATTGGTTCCCATTGACACTAGTGAGGGTGGAGGGAAGCCAAGGGTTGACTCACTCTGCTTTTTTGCTACAGTGGAGGCAGTAGCTCAGCTTTGTGCTGAACCCTGCAGACACCAAGGGAGTGAAAAGGAAAAGTGGAATGCCAACAAGCCCCACCTCTCACCACCTCTTTCTGCCACATCAATGCCTGGTGTGGAAAGGTTCATCTCCCACCTGGGCCCCATTAATACTGGAGGGTGGGAGGAAGCAAAGACTGTACTAAACCTACCTCATGTCACCTCATCCTGCCATGTTAATGTCAGGTAGAGTTGCAGGCTCAGCTCCCTACTGAGCCCTGCTGACACTAGTGGTCGGGGGATAGTGGACAGTGAAGTGCTGATTAGATCTGACTGGCATTGCCTTGTTCAGTCCTATTAATGCCATGTGGGGGTGGATACTTAGCTCCCCGTGGCTGGACCCTGCTAACATTTGGGGTAGGGGGTAAACAGGGTATGAACTAGCCCTATCTTTCTGACTCTTTGGGTCTCATTACTACCTGGTGAGGATCCAGGCTCAGTTGGACCTCGCTGACACTACCCCATGGGGCAATCAGCAAACTGCCTGCTTTTGTTTGGCAGCGAGTAGAAGTTCAGCTTTCTGCTCAGCTTTGCCAGTACCTCTGCATGGGAATCAGAACACCAGCTGCTTTTGCCTGGTGGGTATTGGAAGATCCCACAGCAGGGAAGCGTACAGATTTTCTATTACTGTTTGGTTGGAGTAGGACAGGTATTGCTAAAAAAGGTTTCTGTTGTTATGCCTGATAGCTAGGGCTGTCAGGCTTTCCTTGGAGGTGTCTGTTTGTTTGTTTTTTAATCTGTATTTGTTGTCAGTTCTGGGTTGGATAGTTGGAGGCTTCTGTAGTGCCCTGTCTGGGACATAAGGGAGGTGATAAGGACACCCAGGAAATTCACTGTTGTGTTGTTCCTCAGTCTAAGGTCCCTAAGAATTCTGCTTTGTTCTTTCAACCTTTCAGTGTCTTCCTATGCTTGTTTGCTGTGTTATGCACAGGGTTTCTTAGGAGAAGACCCTGGGAGGGACACTCCATCTTGATCAGACGCAGAAGCTACCTGTTTTTCATTTTCTTTCTTTCTTTCTTTTTCTTTCTTTCTTTCTTCTTTCTTTTCTTTCTTTCTCTTTCTTTTCTTCCTTTCTTCCTTTCCTGTTTTTTGAGATGAAGTCTCACACTATCACCCAGGCTGCAGTGAAATGGCGTTATCTCAGCTCACTGCAACCTCTGCCTTCTGGGTTCAAGCGATTCTCCTGCCTCAGCCTCCCGAGTAGCTGGGATTACAGGTGCCCACCACCACTCCCAGCTAATTTTTTGTATTTTCAGTAGAGACAGGGTTTCACTCTGTTGGCCAGGCTGGTCTCAAACCCCTGATCATGTGATCCACCCACCTCAGCCTCCCAAAGTGCTGGGATTACAGGCGTGAGCCACTGTGCCCTGCCATTTTTCTTTTTAACATGAGAGCAGGAAAAGCTTTTCAGACTATGTCTCAAAATTCAGGATCAATAAATAAAAGATCAATAAATTTATCTACATTAAAAACACATAATCATAATCAAGTATAAAATAGTAAACATAGAGGAGCTATTATACATATATATATCAGACAGAAGATTAATCTCCCTAATAAATAAAGTGATCTTAATAATTAAGAAAAAGACTAAAACCTTGATAGAAAAAAAATGGCAAAAGGCACAGAGAGTTCACAGGGAAATGCAAATGAACATTTGAAAAGGTGCTCATTATAACTCACAATAGAAATGTCGATTAAAACTGTATTGTTACCATTTCACACAAATCAGACTGGCCAAAACTCCAAAGTTTTACAAAACACACGGTTGACAGACAGACTTGTAGAGAAATAAGCACTTTTATACATCGCTGGTGAAAGTGCAACATGGTACAAGTCCCAAGGAGGGGAATTTGGCAATATGTAATGAAATTACATTTGCCCCTTGACCTAGCAATCCCACATCTAGAAATTTACCCTGAAGGCATGCTTCCATAATTATGAAATAATACATGTACAAGGTTATTTTTGTGGCATTATTTTTAATAGTAAAGACTAGAAGCATCTGACATATCCACCAATAAAGGACGTATTGAATAAACTAAGTTATCTCATAATGAAGTACTAGACAGATGTACAGCAAGGATGACAAGGTGTCTATGTACTAATATGAATGTTGTGGTTTTTTTAATTGATACAGAGTCTTGCTCTGTCGCCCAGGCTGGAGTGCAGTGGCACGATCTCGGCTCACTGCAACCTCTGCCTCCCGGGTTCAAGCAATTCTCTGCCTCAGCCTCCCAAATAGCTATGATTACAGGTGCCTGCCATCACATCTGGCTAATTTTTTGTATTTTTAGTAGAGATGGGGTTTCACCATGTTGGTCAGGCTGGTCTTGAACTCCTGACCTCGTGATTCACCTGCTTCGGCCTCCCAAAGTGCCACAATTACAGATGTGAGCCACCATGTCCGGCCAATGAATTAAAAAAAAACCCCAACAAGGTGCAGAGCATGTATATAGTGTTTTATCTTTTCTATGTGAAAGGAGGAAAATAATATTATGTGTACTTGCCAAAATTTTTTCCTAAAAAGTACTGGAATAATAACCAGAAACGAGTAGAAATGGTTACCCACAGAGGGCTTGGAGGGGAGCCAAGGAGGAGAGGATAAGAATTAAAGAGATTTCTGAGTATACCTGTTAATATAATTTTGACTTAATATTTAAATGTTTAACATCCAAAAAATGAAATTAAAAAAGAAGAAAAACCAAAACCTATAACTGAAAACAACCAAATGGACCTAACTGTATATCAAGGATAATGGAATCACACAGAGACAAGAATTATTTCAAATAATTTATGAACACAGTACTTGGACTATTACCAAAGTCAAAAAGAAGTCAAAAGAAATCTTGAATATCACTTGGTAGTTTTATTGTGAGTAGGTATTAAAATTTTGAAACCTTTGTATGTGTATGTATGTATTAAAGATAAAGCAAATTTGAATGAAACGTATCTATGTCTATCTATATCCATCTATTCACACGCACACATTTAAGACTGACAACATAATTGACACAAAATAAAAATGTGGTCGCTTATTAAAAAGCATTAATAAATGCTTTAAATAATAATGCCCTTAAAGGTATTAAAATACTGGCTGGACACGGTGACTCACGCCTGTAATCCCAGCACTTTGGGAAGTCGAGGTGGGTGGATCATGAGGTCAGGAGTTCAAGACCAGCGTGGCCAAGATGGTGAAACCCCTTCTCTACTAAAAATACAAAAATTAGCCAGATGTGGTGGCGGGAGCCTGTAATCCCAGCTACCCGGGAGGCTGAGGCAGAGAATTGCTTGAACCCGGGAGGAGGAGGTTGCAGTGAGCCGAGATTGAACCATTGCACCCGAGGATGGGTGACAGAGCAAGACTCTGTCTAAGAAAAAAAAAAGTGGTATTAAAGTAAAAAAGTTTTTCCCTTCCATAAACTCTTGCTCTCTCAACTCGTAATGGTGTTTGTATTGCTATTTAGTGTTGTTCTGAAGAATATTAAAAGTTTAAATTTTTTGCATTAATTTTACTTTTATCTTTATATTGTGAAATGTTTGTTTTTAAAGCAAATGTAAGAACCTTTAACTCCTATGTAGAATAACTGAATTTTCACAACCTGTATTTTGTGACTTGTCCCAGAGATTGCCTGGAGCTGGCCAGAAGAGACTAACACAAACCAGATTCAGGAAAGTTGGAAGGAGGAAGAAAGGGTTTCCCTAGGCACAGGATACAGCAAGTCCTGAGATAACATTATTTCATTCAATGATGTTTCCTTATGATGTTTAAAATGGTCCACACAGTGTTCATAAGAATTGCATGGCAGGTTCTGGACAGAAATATAGTTATAATTAAGCATTCATCAGACCGCACTTTGGTCCACTTCCTTGTTCCTAAAAGTCAGGTAACACTAGATAGTGATCATTTGCATTTTTCCATTGGCTTTCTGACATTGGGGTCATAAGACTGGGTCCATTGTTCCTATAGACAGGATCTCTGACATTAGAATCATAAGGCTTTTGTTTAAGGATCACTTAAGATGTTTTTCTGACCTCAAATTCCAGCAGCCAGTTTGAAGACTCCCGAAGAGAAAGGGGATCAACATGAGAATACAGCTTCTTCATGTCCCTGCCCCATGACTTCACCCTGCTCAATTCAAATCAAGGATCTCCACACGTCAGCCCACTCCAAAACCCTTAAAAACACTAAATCCAAAATCCTCGGGGAGACAGATTTGAGATTTTCTCTCATCTCCTTGTCCATTGACCCTAAAATTAAACCTCTTTCTCTATTGCAACCTGGTGTCTCAGCATATTGACTTGCTGTGTGCATGAGGCAATGAACCTATTACAGTTACACGTCAATAAGAGAAAGAATCAATTCTGGGCAGGGACTACTGTCTCTGTGGAATTTACACATTCTCCCCATGTGTGTGGGTTTTCTCCAGGGACTCTGGTTTTCTCCCACATTCCAAAGCTGTGCACATTTGGCTAACTGACATGTCTACATGGTCCCAGTGTGAGTGAGTGTGGGTACACATGTGGGTGAACCCTGCCATGGGCTGACATCCTGTCCAGGCCACATTCCTGCCTGATGCCTCAGACTGCTGGGATGGGCTCCAGCCACCTATGACATTGCATTGGAATAAGCAAGTTGAAAAATGAATGAAAGAATGAATACAAATGATTGTCAAATAAAAATTCAAAAGGTCTACAATAATCATACAAATGCATGACAATATACAACACAGCATGAAAGCACTCAGTGAGCCCACCCTATTTGTGACTGGTTGTGAACTGTGTGGTGGTGGCAGGAGGTGCTCCTGAAATTGCCTTTGCAAAGATTATGACTGTGAGAGAAGTCTAACATGGCTGAGTCCATCTTGCTTCTAGCCTCATAAGCTGGCTGTCTTTACTCATTCCTGGACCTAGGCCAAGCTAATCATGGGAGGACTTCATTTATAGTTTAACTTTGAAGAAAGGATGATAATAGTCCCTCCCTAAAACTGATTTCTTCCATGTTCAAGGGCTGAAACTTCCTTTGTAAGACTAATTAAAGGCCTCAAGATTAGGATTTTGGAAAGGGCCTGAATTCTGCTAAAATCTAGGTGTAATTTCTGTAATCCCTTACTGCTCAGGAGTCATGTGGTTCAAGGTCACAAGATTTGTGACTTTTCCAATTACTCCTATGGATACAATCACTATTGTAGAACCTATTGAGATGTTTTTCAGACTTTCAAATAACAGCAAATGGCTGACCCCATCTGGATTTGTGACTCATGACTCATCTGGCCTGGTGGCCCCCCAACCAAAGGTGAGCTAAGTGCATGAGGACTGTTTCCACACCCTTGTGATTGTATCCCCAGCCAATCATCAGCACCTAATCTCTAGTCCCCTGTCCATCAAACTATCCTTGAAAAACTCTAACCTCTGAGCCCTTGGAAAGACTGATTTGAGTGATAACTCCAGTCATTTCACTTAGCAGCCTTGTGTTAATTAAACTCTTTCTTTACTGCAATACCATGGTCTCACTGAATTGGTTTTGTCTGTGCAGCAGGCAGAAAGAACCTGTCAGGTGACTATACTCTTTGCAATGTTCATTGTGCAAACATTTATTCTCTAATTTAACCCACCACCACCACAACCAAAGCTGTCATTCAGTGATTCACCAAAAATTGAGGAAATAATTATCTTACTTATTTTTTCCATCTTTCTTAATGTACAAATAACTCACATTTCTTTCTGTTTTTTAATTATTTTTTTCCATAAGTTATTGGGGTACGGGTGGTATTTGGTTACATGAATAAGTTCTTTAGTGGTGATTTGTGAGATTTTGATGCACCTATCACCCAAGCAGTATACACTGCACCATATTTGTGGTCTTTTACCCCTTGCCCCCCTCACTCTTCCCACAAAGTTCCCAAAGTCTGTTGTATTGTTCTCATGCCTTTGCATCCTCATAGCTTAGCTTCCATGCCTCAGTGAGAACATATGATGTTTAATTTAATCATTCCTGAGTTACTTCACTTAGAATAATAGTCTCCAATCTCATCCAGGTCACTGCAAGTGCTGTTAATTCATTCCTTCTTATGGCTGAGTAGTATTCCATCACATATTTATATATATGTATGTGTATATATATATATATATATATACACATACATATACTTGATTGATGGGCATTTGGATTGGTTCCATGATTTTGCAATTGTGAATTGTGCTGCTATAAACATCCATGTGCAAGTATCTTTTTCGAACAATGACTTCTTTTCTTCTGAGTAGATACCCAGTAGTGGGATCGCTGGATCAAATACTAGTTCTACTTTAGTTCTTTAAGGAATCTCCACACTGTTTTCCATAGTGGCTGTACTAGTTTACATTCCCACCAGCAGTATAGAAGTGTTCCCTGTTCACTGCATCCATGCCAACATCTAATGCTTATGTCCTTCCCTGGTTTTGGTATTAGGGTGATGCTGGCTTCATAGAATGAATTAAGGAAGGTTCCTTCTTTCTCTATCTTGTGGAATAGTGTCAAACAGACTGGTATCAATTTTTCTTTGAATGTCTGGTAGAATTCTGCTGTGAATCCATCTGGTCCTGGATTTTTTTTGTTGGTAATTTTGAAATCACCATTTCAATCTCACTGATTTTTATTTTTGTTCAGGGTATCTAATTCTTCCTGATTTAAGCTAGGAGAGTTGTATTTTTCCAAGAGTTCATCCATCTCTTCCAGGTTTTCTAGTTTACGTGTACAAAGGTGTTTATAGTAGCCTTGAATGATCTTTTGTATTTCAGTGGTGTCAGTTGTAATATCTCTTGTTTCATTTCTTAGTGAGGTTATTTGGATTTTCTGTCTTCTTTTTGTGGTTAATCTTGCTAATGGTCTATCAATTTTCTTTCTTTTTTTTTTTTTTTTTGGTCTATCAATTTTATTAATCTTTTCAATGAACCAGCTTTTTGTTTCATTTATCTGTGGCATTTTTTTTTTTTTTTGGCTTCAATTTCCTGCCGGGTGCAGTGGTGCACTCCTGCAATCCCAGCACTTTAGGAGGCCGAGGTGCATGGATCATTTGAGGTCGGGAGTTTCAGACCAGCCTGACCAACATGGTGAAACCCTGTCTCTACTAAAAATACAAAAAAGTTAGCTGGGCGTGGTAATGCATGTCTGTAGTCTCAGCTACTTGGGAGGCTGAGGCAGGAGAATCACTTGAACCCGGGAGGTGGAGGTTGCGGTGAGCTGAAATCATGCCACTACACTCCAGTCTGGGCAATGGAGCAAGACTCCGTCTTAACAAATCAATCAAACAAACAATTTCCTTTAGTTCTGCTCTGTTCTTGGTTATTTCCTTTCTTCTGCTGGGTTTGAGTTTGGTTGTTTTTCTAGTTCCTTGAGGTATGATCTTAGAATGTGAGTTTGTAGTCTTTTAGTCTTTTTGATGTAGACATTGAGGGCTATGAACTTTCCTATTTGCACTGCCTTTGTTGTATCCCAGAGGTTTTGGTAGGTTGTGTCATTATTGTTGTTAAGTTTGAAAAATTTTTAAATTTCCATCTTGATTTCATTTTTGACCCAGTGCTTATTCAGAAGCAATTTATTTGATTTCCACGTATTTGCATGTTTTTGAAGGTTCCTTTTAGAGTTGATCTCCAGTTTTATTCCACTGTGGTCTGAGAGAGTGCTGGATATAATTTCAATTTTCTTAAATTTATTAAAGCTCATTTTATGGCCTATCACATGGTCTATCTTGGAGAAGGTTCCATGTGCTGTTAAATAAAATGTGTATTCTGTGGTTGTTGGATGCAATGTTCTGTATATATCTGTTAATTCCATTTGTTCCAGGATATAGTGTGAATCCATTGTTTCTTTGTTTACTCTGTGTCTTGATGACCTGTCTAGTGCTGTCAGTGAAGTATTGAAGTCCTCTACTATTATTGTATTTCTATCTATCTCATTTCTTAGGTTTATTAGTAATTGTTTTATAAATTTGGGAGCTCCAATGTTAGGTGCATATATGTTTAGGATTGTGATATTTTCCTCTTAGGAAAGGCCTTTTATCATTATATAATGTCTCTCTTTGTCTCTTTTAACTGCTGTTGCTTTAAAGTTTGTTTTGTCTGATATAAGCAATAGCTACCCCTGCTTGCTTTTGGTGTGCATTTGCATGAAATGTCTTTTTCCACCCCTTTACTTTAAGTTTATGTGAGTCCCCTTGTGTGTTAGGTGAGTCTCCTGAAGGCAGCAGATAGTTGGTTGGCCAGTTCTTATCCATTCTGTGGTTCTGGATCTTTTAAGTGGAACATTTAGGCCATTTACATTCAAAGTTAGTATTGAAATATGAGGTATCATTGCATTCATTGTGCTCTTTGTTGCCTGTGTACTTTGGCTTTTTTGGATTTGATTTTTAACTTGCAGTTTTGTTTTAGAGGTCCTGTGTGACTTATGCTTTAAACAGGTTCTGTTTCGATGTGTTTCCAGAATTTGTTTCAAGATTCAGAGCTCCTTTTAGCAGTTCCTGTAGTAGTGGCTTGGTAATGGTGAATTCTCTCAGAATTTGTCTGAAAAAGACTGCATCTTTCCTTCATATATGATGCTTAGTTTTGCTGGATACAAAATTCTTGGTTGATAATTGTCTTGTTTGAGGAGGCTAAAGATAGGGCCCCAATCCCTTCTAGCTTGTAGGGTTTCTGCTGAGAAATCTGCTGTTAATCTGTTAGGTTTTCCTTTATAGGTTACCTGGTGCTTCTGTCTTGCAGTTCTTAAGATTCTTTCCTTCATCTTAACTTTGGATAACCTGATGACAATGTGCCTAGGAGATGATCTTTTTATGATGAATTTCCTAGGCGTTTTTTGTACTTCTTGTATATGGATGTCTAGGTCTCTAGCAAGGCTGGGGAAGTTTTTCTTGATTATTCCCCCAAACATGTTTTCTAAGCTTTTAGAATTCTTTTCTTCCTCAGAAACACCAGGCTAGACATGCCTGAGCTCAGACTCTCTTTGGGTGGGTCTTGCTGTAGCTGCTGTGGGGGATGGAAGTCAGATTCCCAGGTCACTGGAGTTGTGTACCTAGGAGGATTATGGATGCCTCTGCTGAGTCATGAAGAGTGTCAGGGACGTGGGGGAAATCCAGCAGTCACAGGCCTCACCCAGCTCCCACACAAACTGAAAGGCGAGTCTCACTCCCACCGTACCCCAACCAACAGCCTTGAGTCTGTTTCCAGGTAGTGGGTGAGATGGGCTTGCAAACTTGCCCCAGGCTACCTGCTTCCCAGCTGTTAAAGAAAAGGGCTTGGTTCTTCCCCTGCCTGTGGAGTCTGCACAGCAGATTTGCACATCCCTCTAAGTTCTGGCCAAGAGCCTTCTTGCTCTGTTCAAATTGTTACCAAGTTCAGCTAAAGATGTCCTTCTCCCTGTTCAGTTCTACCTCTTGCTCCTCTGGCCACCCTCTGGATGGATCCTTGTGGTGCCAGGCAGGAATGGGCTGCTTAGGGACCCAGTGAGCTCCCAGGCCTTTCTGCTGCATCCTCTACCCCTGTATTTTGCTCAGCTCTCTAAATTGATTCAGCTCCAGGTAAAGTCAGAAACTTCTCTCACAAATAGACCTTCAGTTTCTTCATTGCGGGGGCAGGGGGGAGGGGGTGTCGGGAGAGGAGGGTCTCCATTTCCCACTTCCACAGTTGGGGCACTCACAGTATTTGGGGGTGTCTCACAGGTCTTGCAAAAGCAGTCTGCTTCCTTTAGAGGCTCTGTGAGTCCTCTTAGGATTGCTGATTTGTTCTTGCAGTTGATCTGGAGCTTAAATGAACAATGCAAGCCTCCACATGCTGCTCTGTCTGGAGCTATAATCTAGTCCTGCCTCCCACCTGCCATGATGATCATAGCTCATATTTATTTTAATATTTGATATTAGAAGTGTTTTGGGTGTTTGTTTTAGAAGTTTGGTGATGTTTTTCTGACCACAAATGTGCCCTAGGAACTTAACTCTTGTTATATCAGCCTATTGTAAAATTAGTTTTGTTGTATATCATTTCACTTAAATTTGCAGTTTCCAAGAACTTTTTGATGATGTTAAGTGAAGAGTTACTCTACGTCCCTAGCATGGGATACTTGAGGGGCAAGTGCAGATGCTCACAGGCACTCAAGGGGCCTGCCCTATGTCATGGGGCATGTGTGATCCCTTGAGTCTGAGAGTTGCCAAGTTCCCCCTCCTTCTGGTGTCTAGGCTGATATAATGTGCCTCAGCTGAAGGCAGGGAGGTCAGGCCAGGCATTTTCCCTCCCATGGTCCTGTTGTCCCAACCCATTTCAAATGGGAGGCTTCCAAACAGATTGCAGCCTCCATGCTAGGATGTACTAGGTAACTGGATGGTGGTGGGTTATAGGTTACTCCTGCCTAGTCACCTAATGAATGCAATGTGGCACTGCCAACCCAGGTTGGAAATGCTACTGCCATTCCTTGTTCCAAGATACTGCAGGGCAGACACACTTAACCTGACCTTCCCTGCACTCACACCAGTTGGAGACAGAGGGCAACAGTGATTGCTGGGAAGGATTGGAGATGGAGAGGCCGGATAGGGCCCAGGGTGCCAGGGAGTGGGGGAGCAGCCCCTGAGAACCCATCTTGGGGAGGTCAGGGAGCCACATATGAGCCAAGGTTCCAAGACCCTGGTGTGTGCTTCCTTACTCTATTGGACTCTACTTACAAACCACAAATATAAAAATAAAAGTGCATAGAATTTCAAGACAGTGATTACAGAGTATTAAACCACAAGCACCAGGCCCTTCTGAGCAGGAGTACACAAGTACACCAGTAAAGCTAGTCCTTCATATTTTCTAGTGCTTGTGCACTGCTCTGGCCTAGAATCAATGATATCCCAGTAGCAGTAAGCATACCTTGAAACCAGATCTTGGTTTCTAAATACTATTTCCTAATTAAAAAAAAAAAAAAGGCCGGGCACGGTGGGTAACGCCTATAATCCCAGCACTTTGGGAGGCCGAGGCAGGCAGATCATGAGGTCAAGAGATCGAGACCATCCTGGCCAACACGGTGAAACCGTGTCTCTACTACAAGTACAAAAAATAGCCGGGCGTGGTGGCTCACGCCGGTAATCCCAGCACTTTGGGAGGCCGAGGCGGGTGGATCAAGAGGTCAGGAGTTCAAGACCAGCCTGGCCAACATGTGAAACCCTGTCTTAAAAAATAAATAAATAAAATAAAAATTAGCCAGGTGTGGTGGTGCGTGCCTGTAGTCCCAGCTACTTGGGAGGCTGAGGCAGGAGAATTGCTTGAAACTGTAAAACGGAAGTTGCAGTGAGCCAGGATTGCGCCACTGCGCTCCAGCCTAGCGATAGAGAGAGACTCCGTCATAAACAAACAAACAAAACCACAGTGCTTCTTGGAGAAATGGTGGATTCCTGGCTTGGCACTTCTTATGCCAGGATATAAGAAAGCCCCAAAAGACCAGTGGGGTTGTGTCAAAGGGACACAAAAGCCAGGTTAAAGGGACTCTCTCACTGGCCAGATTTGGGACAATTGAGCATCAAGAAGAATAATGACCATAATTGCTTCTAATCACTGACTAAGTTAAAACCATGAATACATTTTGATATTCAAACAAGAGAAAACTCATTAGTGATCAATGATGACAATTATATCAACTTTTTTTTTTCCTGAAATTTTGTAAATAAAGGAAAGATTCAGGCATTTACCCTGACTTTTTAGTTAATCCCCGTTTAATTCTTCTTTATAGAGGAATGTCAGGTAACAATTACAAATGAATTTATACAATATCATCATTTTCCCATTTTCCAATAAAATAATCAATTCAGGCAAGGATCATCAATGACTACTAACATAATTGGATGACAGATTGGTGGAGGCAGCATACTCATGTAGCGCCAACGTACCACCCCTCAAGTTACTCTTTTTCTAATTTTTGAAATTTGTGTAGAGACAGGGTTTCACATGATGCCTAGGTTGGTCTTGAATTCATAGCCTCAAGGGATCCTCCTGCCTCCATCCCTCCCCCCAGAGTGCTGGGATTACAGGCATGAGCTGCCACATGTGGCTTCATGTTACTTTTTAATTGCAAAGGGAAAAATTTAGCTTGCTTCTCATTACCTCAACCCAGTGATTACACTTAACATCACTTATAGTGAGACAGCCTAGTGTTATGTGCCTCCTGAGGTGATGTAATATGAAGTACACAACATAACCTACGTCGTATTCTTGCCAAAAATGTTTAACCTGAATCTCATTATGTCTCTAGACCTAACATCCAGTTTACAGGGGTCTCAGCTTGCCAGGACTGCTGAAACAAAGTACAACAAATGGTGTGGAATAAACAAGAGAAATTTATTGTCTCACAGTTCAAGAGGCTGGAAGTCTGAGATTAAGGTGCTGGTGGGGTTGGTTCCTTTTGAAGCCTGTGAGGGAATGAACTCCTGTAGACCTCTTCTCCGGGAGTGGCTCAGTGGCTCCTAGCCCTGTGAATTAAAGTGACCCAAAAAACCAGATTACCAAGTCTGTGTAGTGGTGTACATCTGTAATCCCAGCTGCTCGGGAGGCTGAGGCAGGAGTTCAGGAGTTCAAGACCAGCTGAAACTGCCTTTGCAAAGATTATAATAGTGAGACAGTGGAAGAGATCTGACCTAATTGACTCCATCTTGCCTTTACCCTCCAAGCTGCCCTTATTCCCTCCTGGGCATAAGCCAAACTAACTTTAGGAGGAATTTAGTTTATAGTTTAACTTTGAAACAAAGACAACAGTCCCTCCCTGAAATAAACTCCCTCCTTGCTTGGGGACCAGACCATGTTTATAAAACTACCAATTTAGCCATAAGATTAGAAATTATGGCTCGAGGGTCATGTCACCAGAGAGCACAAGATTCCTAACCTTCCCAATTGCTCCTATGGATAACATCACTATTGTAAAACCTAAGATTGGTGTTTGAGGTATTTTTCAGACTCTGCATTCTGATGGATTAGTCGATGCCACCCAGACTAATAAACTGGCTCCTCTGCTCTTGTGGTTCACAACCAGGAACTGACTTACTGCACGAAAACAAGCTCCAACTGCCTGTGAGTTCATCCATGACCCCACCAATCAGCATTCTCCATTTCTAAGCCCCTTACCCGCCAAACTATCTCTAAAAAAGCCTAGTGTCTGAATTTTCATGGAGACTACTTTGAGTAATAACAAAACTCCAGTCTCCTGTTTAGCCGGCTTTGTGTGTATTAAACTCTTTCTCTATTGCGATTCTCTTGTCTTGATAAATTGACTGCATCTGAGCAGCAGGCAAGACGAACCAGTTGTGTGGTTACACAGTCTAGGCAAAATAGCAAGGCCCCATTTATATAAAAAAAATTTTTAATTAAAAAAAAGAAGGCCAGCACGGTGGCTCACGCCTGTAATCGTAACACACTGGGAGGCCGAGATGGGCGGATCACCTGAGATCAGGAGATCGAGACTAGCCTCACCAACATGATGAAACCCCCATCTCTACTAAAAAGACAAAATTAGCTAGGCATGGTGGCACATGCCTATAGTCCCAGCTACTTGGGAGGCTGGGGCAGGAGAATCGCTTGAACCAGGTTGCAGTGAGCCGACATTGCGCCATTGCACTCCAGCCTGGGCAACAAGAGTGAAACTCTGTCTCAAAACGACGACAAAAAAGAAGACAGATTACCATGAGAAAAAGATAGATTTAATTATAAACAGACACACAAAAGTTAACAAAGGAGGATGACTCAAGGATGCCATTAGAATTTGGGGCTTACATGCCATCCTAAACTAGACAAAGGAAAGAGAGTTTGGGGCTTCTTGGGTGGTGGTAAGTTATGGGAAAGTGAGGGCAGGAAATGTATGGAAAATAAGAGTTGTCTTGCTATTTAGATAGGAGACATCTAAGGTGCTAAGAGTTTTCCTAGTACAGGAGACGCAGACACCTTACACCTGGAAATTTATGTCCTGCTTTTAGACAGCAGCAGGAAGGGCAGAGAGCTGAACGCCTTCAGCTCAAAACCATCCTTTTTGAGTGACATGTTTGGGAGTTGCACATTCTGGCCTCCTTCACTTTCTTCTAGTTTCTGGTGGTTTGCTAGCAATCTTTCACATCCCTTGACATGCAGAAGTGTCACTCTGATCCCTGCCTTCATGTTCACAGGACATTCCCCCTATGTGTGCATGTCTGTCTCCAAATTTCCCCTTTTTATAAGGACACCAGTCATATTGGATTAGGGGGTCCACCCTACTACCCTACTCCAGTATGACCTCATCTTAACTAATTATGTCTATAGTGACTATTTCCAAATAAGGTCACATGCTGAGGTACTGGGGGTTAGGGCTTCAACATATGAATTTTGGGGGACAGACACAATTCAGCTCATAGCAGGAAATCTAGCGAGGGAGAAGAAGAACACCACCACCCACAATTAATCAGACACATCTAGACTGTGGGGCTTTCTACAAAGTCTCTTCAAAAACACAATGTAATTTTTAAAAAGTAGAGGGACTATTCCAAAAAGACTAAAAAAAACAAAATACATGAATTGCAATTGGATCCTGGTTTAATTAAGAAACTGCTATAAGACACAGTGCAAGTTGAGGAGGTTTGAATGTGGACTGAGTATTCTGAGACTTAGGTGGTATGAGGCAATTACTGTCGATTTTCTTAGAGGTAATCATTGTATGATAGTTATATAAAAGAATTAACTTATATTAGAATGATGCACTCTGAAGTATTTGGGATGAAGTGTCATGATGTCACTTGTAATTTAATTTACTTTTAAATAGATCAGCAAAAAAAAAGTATACATTCGTGAAGCAAATCTGGATATAGAGCTGTGTATATAGATAAAGCAAATATACCAGAGGTTAACATTTGTTGAATTTCAAAGGTAGGTATATGGGTTTTCACTGTGCTATTCTTTCAACTTTTCTGTATGTTTGAAGTTTTTCATAATAAAAAGTTGACAGAAGATGAAGAAAAATAGTTTTTTAAGAGAAGATTTTTTCCCCCACCTGTCTATTGAAAATGGAGCAGTAAAAAAATCCAACTGGCTTAAAACGTACATAAAACTTCAGTTAGTGAAAAAGAAAAATTTGCTGTTAGGGTTGTAAAACAGTTGGGCTGCTTTCCAAGCAATTCCATCCCTTTATTACTGTGAGGTGGAGGTTAGAGCACAAGGCCCTCAATCAAGAATTATTTGAAGGCCTCCAAAAGCCCTGCTGGCCTCCAAGTATCTCCCCTGCTGGCTTTCCATGTGGCCTGAAATTTCTGTCACCTGCGTCCATTCTTCGGGATCAAGTATTTTCTCACTATTGGGGATGCAGTGCCCCCTTTTAAAATGCAAATCTGGAAGGGCTCCTGGGCCCATTAAGTGGGAACAATTGTCTGAGGAGCCACCACCTGCCCAAAGGGTCGCAATTCTGACAGCTCCTTCCCCAACCCCTTACCACCACTGAGATTGGACAATGTGTGCTTTAGGAAACGACATTGAACAATGAGCGCTCTAAGAAACTTCTTAGGTGAAGATACCATTTCAAGAAAGCTTATTTTCCGTGAATAAAACGGGGTGCACGAGGTCACTGCTGTTTTTACTTTGTAAACTGGGTGGCCTCTGAAAGCTTCTTTAGAACACTTCAAAGGAAGCCTCCTCAACTCTTCCAGGCCCCCACCCCCTTCCTTTTGTTACTGAATTCTTACTGACCCCAAAGTTTTTCACTGAATGAAGAGTTTCCAAGGGGTCTAAAAAATACCTGGGACAATTAGAGAAATGAAAACCAGAGGGTCAAGATGAATCGACCCTTGGCAGAGGATTTACATAAATAGGTCCTAACCTCTGGCTGTGAATAAAAGATAAAATGCCCCACTGGGGTCAGAACTGCAGTTCAAGGGCATTTGCAGGGCCAAGCCTGGCTTCTCTGCTATGTCAGGAATTCCTGGAATGCCACTGATCATTGTGTGTTGGCAGGGCACAGGAGGTTGCAGCCAGGCTAACAGAAACCCAGCCCTGCCCACTGGGTGAAACTACATGTCGAGAGCGTGGGAAACCAGCAAGTTGAGAGAGGATCCAGAAGTAACCCCTTCTAAAATGGGAAAGATGCCTTCTGAGGTGACCAAATTCTTGTTTTAGATGGTGGTATTAACTAGGGAGGTTGGAAGGGAGGCAGGTGGGAGAAGGGACAAGTCCCTTCGGAAGAGCCGCTTTGTTTCCTCTCTAAGTCACAGCTCTGTGAGAGGCATCTGCTCTTTACCTATAGACCGGATGGCCTGGTACTGGTCTCCTCTAGACTGAAGGTCTCCTCCACCGGGTGTTCTGCTGCTGCTACCTAAGAAAGAAATCTCACAAGGGTGTTAAAAGGGAATTTCCAGAAAGAGGTAAAATCATGACCCTTAGACAGATCTGAAAATGAACATGTGTTAAAGACTTTATTTTACTTATATAACTGAGGGAACCAGGCAGATGTTATAACTGGTTTAAAAAACAAACAGCCCTGATTTATATGGAGAAAAGGGATTTAGAGATGAATTGCAAATGGAGGCAAACTGTTTATGGTTCTCCCTACCACACACACACACACACACACACACACACACACACACGGGGAAGGAAGTCATTTGAACCAGATAGGACAGGATTTGCCTATCTATCAGTGACCTATAATTTACAGAGTGGAAAGAATCAGAATCAGATAAAGCATGGAAGCATGTAAGAAAGTGTGAATTTACAGGGGCAAGACATTTTGCTTTCTGAAAACTTTTTTTTTGAGAGTCTTGCTCTGTCACCCAGGCTGGAGTGCAGTGATGCAATCTCGGATCACTGCAACCTCTGCTTCCCAGGTTCAAGCGATTCTCTTGCCTTGGCCTTCCGAGTAGCTGAGGTTACAGGCATGTGCCACCATGCCCGGCGAATTTTTGTATTTTTAGTAGAGACGGGGTTTCACCAGGTTGGCCAGGCTGGTCTCAAACTTCTGACGTCACGTGATCCACCCACCTCAGCCTCCCAAAGTGCTGGGATTACAGGGGTGAGCCACTATATCCAGCCCTAAATACTTCCTTAAGGGAAATGCCCCCTCCACCCCCCTACCTCTTACCTCCTACCCCAACATATACATACTTTTCTAACCAAAGAGAGTGAGATAAACTTGAGAATCTTTGGTCAAAGTTGCCTCCCAAACTTCCACAATATTCTACCTTACTTTTTTCCCTGTCACATCAAAATGCACACAACCGTGGTTGGTTTGTTTCTTGGTGATTTGAGAAGGATTACAAAGAGGCTGTCACGACCTTCTCATCTTACTCTTTCTCTCTTACAGCAGTTGGCTCCAAAGAGAAAACACTAGGAGAATGGGAGCTGGGGACAGAATAGCCACTTGCTCTGCAATTATTTGTGTCAACAAGTGCCCTAACGTTGATGGCCATCCTGCGCTTATTTTCCTGAGAGTCTCTAAGTGATCCACTACATCATGTAAAACTAAGAAAAAAGATGTCTTGAATTTTCCTGCGTAAGGAGTGTGTTTTTCTTTCCTGTTGCATCAAAGGGGTCTGTTGAGCTTTCTAAAAGTACTAATCTGACCTGATATCTGAAGTAACAGATAGGAATTTGGGCTCTTTAGATGGAGCTCTTCCTCCATACCTCATCTAATTGAAGAGGCTGAACTTCAAAACAAAATCACGTTGGAGAATTAATTCTTGTTCCCAGATTTAACTTCTTATTTTTATATTGTTGCATAAGAAATCTACTCTAGAAAGCATCTATTTTTAAATTTGGAAAAATCTTGTTTTAGGTTCATTTATTTTTTTATTTTTTATTTTTATTTTTTATTTTTTGAGACTGGGTCTTACTCTTTTGCCCAGGCTGGAGTGCAGTGGTGTAATCTCGGCTCACTGCAACCTCCACCTCCCAGGTTCAAGCAATTCTCCTGCCACAGCCTCCTGATAAGTTGGGACTGCAGATGACTGCTACCACGCCCAGCTAATTTTTATATTTTTTGTAGAGATGGTGTTTCACCATGTTGGCCTGACTGGTCTCGAACTCCTGACCTCAGGTGATCCACCCACCTCGGCCTCCCAAAGTGTTAGGATTACAGGCGTGAGCCACCATGCCCAGCCAACCTCATTTATTTAAAGATCAACAAACAAAAACACCAAATTCACTAGCCCAGGTCTTTATGGACCGCCATTCCCCCTCCCCACCTCCATTTCTCCCTGGAGTAGTGATGGTGGGGCCCCTGCATGAATTTTACTATATTATTTATCGACTGAACAAAGCCAAGGCTGGTGATGCTGAGAATGCATGAGGAAAAAAAAAGATATCACAGTGACAGCACATTCGGCAGCGTTCCATCCAAAAGCAAGCAAGTGAAATCTGTAAAGCACAGAGCAGATTCTGATACGGAAAATGCTGCCCTCAGAAGTGTGTGTGAGTCCCTGGTCTGTGTAAAGGAATTTACTCTGGGCTTTCTTCACATTGGCACTCAGATATGCGGGTGTGGGTTCATAGACATTCCTTTCTGACTCATTACCCACTTTGCCCCTGCTCCCCGCCCTCCTAGTGCTTGAGGCACTTTTTCCAGCCTTCCCTGAGCTGGGGCTGAGATTGATGGTATCTTGGCACTCTCCAAAGAGAAGCTGTACCCCTTTGCACTTTCCTTTTGTGGCCAGTCCTTAATGCTCGCTGCCAAGCTTGGTTAAATGGACATGGCACAGCTGCCACTGAGCTGAAAGCTCTTAGCTACCATGGGCTGTGGTACATGTCGACTTTTCTGTCAGTCTGCCACTCAACACTCAATTTCTCTTTTGAAAATTTACAAATTTTCAAAAGAGAAATTTGTCTCCCTCTCCTATACCAGCAAGAAAACTACTCTGGAGACAACTCTTAGCACCCAGGATGTCTCTTATCCACATAACAAACCTTAGTAAACAATCATTATTTGCTGTACATTTCCTATTCACCTTGCTGTAATTTACCTCCTCTCCAGAATACCCAGATCACTTTGCTTTTGTCTAGCGTAAGGTAGTATATAGGCCCAAATTCTAACTGCCTCCTTGAGTCACATTTCTTTGTGAACTCCTGTGCGTATGCACATACTTAAATCTGCTTTTTCTTCTGTTAATCTGCCTTTTATCAGTTTTATTTGCAAGCTTCAGCAACTGAAGTTGAAACTGCCTTTGCAAAAATTGTAACAGTGAGAAAATTATGACAGTGAAAGAGATCTGATCCAACCAACTCTATCTTGCCTTTAACCTCCAAACTGCCCTTGATCATTCTTAGGCGTGAGCCAAGCTAAATTTGGGAGAAATTTATAGTTTAAATGATAATAGCCCTTCCCAAAACTAAACTGTCTTTGTAAAACTAATGAAAGGCCACCAGGTTAGGAGGATGATTGGGGCCTGAATTCCACTAAGATGTAGGCATAAATGATTACCAGCTGGCCAGGTGCAGTGGCTCACGCCTGTAATCCCAGCACTTTCGGAGGCCGAGGCGGGCAGATCACAAGGTCATAAGTTCAAGACCAGCCTGACCAATATGGTGAAACCTCATCTCTACTGAAAATACAAAAATAAGCCAGGCATGGTAACGCCCATCTGTAGTCCCAGCTACTCAGGAGGCTGAGGCAGGAGAATCGCTTGAACCTGGGAGGCAGAGGTTGCAATAAGCTGAGATCGCACCATTGCACTCCAGCCTGGGCAACAGAGCGAGACTCCATCTCAAAAAAAAAATGATTACCAGCCATTACTCTGGAGGCCACAAGATTTGCAACTTCCTCAATTACTCCTGTAAATAACATCACTATTGTAGAACCTAACATTGGCCTTTTGAGATATCTTTTCAGACTTTTGCATTTCTGATGATCCAATGGCCCATGCAGACTGGAGACACCAACTCATGACTCAGCTGGTGGTCTTGTGGACTCCACCCAGAAGTCGACTCAGTGCACGAGGACCATTCTCCACACTCCTATGATTGCATCTCCAACCAATCAGCAGAACCATTTCCTAGCCCCCTGCCTACCAAACTATCTTTACAAAAACCTTGCTGGGTGTGGTGGCTCATGCCTGTAATCCCAGCACTTTGGGGGCCAAAGCAGGTGGATCACAATGTCAGGAGTTCAAGACCAGCCTGGCCAACATGCTGAAGCCCCATCTCTACTAAAAATACAAAAAAAAAAAAAAATTAGCTGGGTGTGGTGGCAGGCACCTGTAATCCCAGCTACTTGGGAGACTGAGACAGGAGAATCACTTGAACCTGGGAGGTAGAGGTTGCAGTGAGGTGAGATCACACCAGTGCACTCCTGCCTGGGCAACAGAGAGAGACTCTTGTCTCAAACAAGCAAAGAAACAAACAAACGAACAAACACCCTAGCCTCCACATTTTCAGAGAGGTTCATTTGAGTAATAATAAAACTCTGGTCTCCCATTTAGCTGACTTTTTGTGTATTAAACTCTTTCTCTATTGCAATAACCGTGTCTTGATAAATTGGCTTCTGGGAAGCAGGCAAGAAGAACCCATTGGGCGGTTATATAGCGGGCTTCTAGCGTGGTCTAGAGATGCAGAGGGTATGGCAGATGAAGTCAACTTCCCCCATCTGAGTAGAAGACTTGAGCCCAGAGGAGTCAAAAGCTGGGATGGGAGCCAAGTATGAGGAGGAGCTCCTGGAAAGGCCTGAGAAAGAAAGAGTCAAAGTTTAGCATCTTAGGTCCTGAAACATGGCTGAAGGAGAGGAAAAGATGGAGAAAAAAATATTGTCACATGAACCCGCCCCTGTGCCTTAAGTTCCTGGGAGTTTCTTGTTAGCTTCTGTGTCCTGTCGTTGTTCTGTATTCTCTACAAAGGAAAGATGAAATCTGTTGCCAGACAGGTGATGGGGTTCAGGACACACTTCCCCAAAAAATGGCATCTTGTCATATTGAAGAAAATGGCAGAAACAGGAGGATTGCGCTTACCTTTCCCCATACTTCTCCCCTAAAGCAGATTGTAAAACCTAGGAAGGACTCTCTGACTGATATGGTTTGGCTGTGTCTCCACCCAAATCTCATCTTGAATTGTAACTCCCACAATTCCCACATGTCATGGGAGGAACCCGGTGAGAGGTGACCGAATTATGGGGGCGGGTCTTTCCTGCACTGTTCTCGTGATAGTGAATGAGTTTCACGAGATCTGTTGGTTTCATAATGGGGAAACCCATTTTGCTTGGCTCTCATTCTCTCTCTTTGCCTGCCACCATCCACGTAAGATGTGACTTGGTCCTCCTTGCTTTCCAACATGACTGTGATGCCTCCTCAGCCACGTGTAAAGTCCATTAAATCTTTTTCTTTTGTAAATTGCCCGGTCTGGGTATGTCTTTATCAGCAGCATGAAAACTGACTAATACACTGACCTTCCCCTAAAGTTGGTTATAAGACCCTCATGTGAGAGATGCCCTCCTTAAACCCACAGGGAAGGAAAAAGCATCCTTATCTCTGAAAATGGAGGAACACAGAGAAAAATTCAAACAAACAGGCCTTGTTAACTCCCTCCCCATTTATTACCATTAGATAATATTATTTGTCCTATCATATTTCTCCATCATATTATTTGTTCTATCATATTTCTCCATCACTGTTCATTCTTCATCATACCTGGCATAAAAACACTCAAGTTTACCCGTTTCTTTGGTCTTCATTTCCTTATGAAGGCTCTCATGTCACGTAAAACTCACATGAAATAAACCTGTATGGTTTTCCGATTAACCTGCTTTTTGTCATAAGCCACAAACCTTGGATAAGTAGAGAAAAAGATGTTTTTCCTCCCCTACATGGGTCCACATGCAATTACCACCATTAGTAGTGCTTTGCTTGACTTTGACTGCTCAGGAAAAGTTAGTGGATTTGCACCCACACTCACCCACTCCCACCCCCGTTTCTATTAAACACACGATTTAGCATTGTGCTACAAGAGCAGAGATTTGAGCTTTTCTTAGAGGCACCTCTAGTATGTTGCTTCTTCTGAGAAATAGCAAGTAAGACCCTCATGGCCATGCATCCAAGGTTTGCTGCCCTGAGAGCCACTGGTGTTTACATTTACATTGCTGCCTTACTGAGTTCCAGCAGTCCAGGAAAATTTCCTGGATTCAGAAATTCCCATTATTCTGAAAATTTATTTTTCCTGCCTTCCACCCACAGAACTGCTTAGACAGAGTGGCTATATATCACTGACTATAAATTCATGATCAATTAAAAAACATAGCTTCTCCAATCCAAGACCAAAGGCTAATAACAGTGGCCCAGGAGGGACTCCTGAGCTGTCAGAGGGAGGCACTAGGCTAGTCTCCCAGTGAAATCAAGCAAAGAGAGAAATCATTAGAGGAGCCATATTTTTTGTTTGAATTTTATGTTGGTAATTTAATTCTATGAATCAACAAAGGGAAGTTCACACTGCTATCTACATTTTTTTTCTTTCTTTATGATAAGTGGCCCCTTAATAAAGTGCATATTTTGAGTTTTGCAATACCTGATGCAGACACAGGTTGTAAAGAAGAAGAGTTTTTCCATTTGTTAAAGAGAGAGGAGTAAAGTAGCTAAACTCCATATCTGGAACATTTCTGAGGGGTATATTGCTTATCAGAGTGTTCCATTATTCTAAGGCCAACTTTATTTTCTGTGGTTTTTCTTAAGAAAACATTTGTGAAAATATCCAATTATGAGTACAAACTACCTCCCGTGAATTATCTGTGAGGTCTATACTGATTTCCCAAGGATGTTTATATAGCCAGATGTTTGAAATCTTGGGGACCATCTCCTCTGACATAAACAATTTTCTGTGAAACCTTCCATGTTAACCAGTGGTACTTGATTCTCAAATCTGATATAAATCTGGCATATACTCTTCTCCCACACAACGTCTTTGACTCTGTTTTGCTATTATACTCAAAGTACGCACTCTTTTCTCCTAACCGTGGGCCCCAATTCCCACACAATGAGGACAAACTACAGAGTAACAGAGGAAAAAGAACATTCCTTTTCCTCCTTGAAGACTTTCTATCAAATTTCATCTTTCTTCTCTGTGGATGGTGTTTTGTGTTGGGAAAATAGGAGAACCCATAATGTGGTCTCCTGGACTTAATTTATAACTACTTCATATTGGTGACTTTTTTTTAACCTCAAAGAGGAAAATGGCAAGCCTAAAGGTCTGGTTTCCTCCTTTTTTGACCCAAGTGTGTACCTGAGGCTCAGTTTATGTTGGTGCTTTAATTCTATGACTCAAAAAAGGGAAATTCACATTGGTTCTGTTTACACACAACAAATTACCAAAATGCTGTCTTGTATATAGTTTTGAAAGATAGAGATGGGTTTGCCATGTTTTTCAGACCTGATTCAGAGCTTGATTTAGTTTTTCTTTTTGGTATTCAGCCTATTGTATCCGTCCTGAAAACAGGCACTGTGTGTGCATAAGTAAATAATTTATAACTTTCCCCATAACTCAGGGGAACCCACCATAGTCTGTCTGCCTTTTACCTTCTTATCTCTTTACCTCCAGGTCTTTAGTGATCATAAAAGTGATCGAAGTCCTGATCTGATTTTATCACAAAGCCATTCTTCTTTGTGGGTATTTTGGTTCTGGAGACAGAGAATCATGAGATCAGATAAAGCCATGTGGAGGGGCTGAAAGTTGGCTGGAATGGCGCGTGGGGCCCAGTTTATGCTATTGGAGCATTTCCTGTGCGCCCTTTGAAACCTCTGAACTCAGCTCTTCAAAGTGAGAGCTTTGTCTTTCTGCTGAACACATATATTTTCTACTTATTATCTTTTTCTTGCCATCTCCACCCTTACTTGACTCAGCCAACATCGATATATCAAAGCAAAAGCATTGCTCCGACTGAGTCATAAGTTATACTTTTACCTGACATTATCTGGCTGTGTAGAAATGAAAACATAAAAATAATGGAGGTTTTGTGTACAGGTCTACACACACGCACACACACACGCACACACACACACACACACACACGTCTTCTTTACTTCACTCATCATGTTCTCACTACTTCCACTGTTTCCCCAACTCCTGCCCACTCTCACTCATAGTAGTTTATTAAAGAAGCATGTTTTCTCATGAGCCAATTGGGTAATTTTTCAAGTTGAACCCCATTAACATCATAAATGCAGTTATGAATGCTTGTTTTTCAAAAATGTTTCTTTCCAAAGCTTTGTTTTGGGTCAGAAAATGTATTTCTCTTTAGAGAGCCAGTGTTGCATGAGGAAACTGAAGCTGATCTCTGGGTGTGTGTTTGTGCTCATTTGCTTTACAATGAAATACAGATATAGGTTAATAAAAGCTGTTCTTTGATCTGTTGCTACAAAGGATTCATTGTAGATATACGACTGGATAAATGAGTTACAACTTTGTAACTGTCTCTTGCAAACAGTGCCCCATGCCACCCATTAGCACGTGCAAGAAGTGATATATTTGGTTTCAGTCTGCCTGGGTTTTACTTTGCTGATTTGTTTATTTTTAAAATAGCTACCCATAGTATACTTCCATGTGGGGTATCCTCATAGAAGGATAGCACTCAGGCAGAGAAATCGCTTAAAAACAACAATACCAGCAACAAAAACTTTGTAACAAGAAGTTAATAAAACCAAAGGAGGCCAATGTTTCTATAGATAACCATTTAACATTTGTCTTTACGTATCTAGCGCTAGCCAAGGCATTGTAAAGAATGCAAAAAGACATGATCAATGGCCTCAAGATGTTTTCTCTCCAGTTAGGGGATGAAGGTATTGGAGTAAATGACATTCACTAAAATGGGAATAAAGACCTCTACCTTGAAAGCGTGGTGTTTTTCAGGGAATCAGAAAGAATATGATATGACTGGAGCTGATATATTATTGTGGGAGACGGGGAGGAGTAGAATATTGGTAGTTGTGGCTATAAATTTGGCAGGATTCAAATACTGAAAGAGATTTATATGTCAAGCTAAAGAATTTTAATTTTTTTCTATAGACAGTGGGGAATTAACCACTGAAGAATTTTGAGTTGGTGAATGACATAACAAGATTTGTATTTTAGAAAAATAACTGGCGTGTTGTGGGCTGTGGAAATGAAATAAAAGAAGTCTTCACTTGTGAAGTTACATGTCATTTGAGTTTAGCAGATACCAAACAATCACATTAAAATCCTGAAATAATAAAAAATAACGAATTCTACCTTGTCTATCTCACTCAGTGAATGTATGCGGAGGTATGTTTCTTTTTACTTATAAATATATAATCTGTGTAATTAAGTAGCAAAGCATCTGAAAAGGTCACTGTTTAAATCACAGGACTTACCTAGGGTGACAAACAACCCACGGTGATGAGAGATTTAGAGCCAATCTGTACTGAGTGCTGATGTGGGGCTGATGTGAACTCTAGGCTGTTGGAGAACAGGGTAATACAGGCTTTGGTTCCGGAGAGAAAGTGATATGCCCTTAACTATGTATTTCAGGTATCCATGGTCAGCAGCTAGGCCTTCCTCCTATTACCTGTTTTGTGAGACTGGAGGGCAAACTGGAAGCCAAGGGATACAATCCCACAGTTGCTTGAGTGTCAGACAAATAAAAGAAAAACATTTTCCTTTCTTCCTTCCTTCCCTCCCTCCCTCCTTCCCTTTTTTCCCTCCCTTCCTTCTTCCATCCCTCCCTCCCTCCCTCCCTCCCTCCCTCCTTCTCTTCCTTCCCTCCTTCCCTCCTTCCCTCCTTTCTTCCTTCCATCCTCTCTCTCTCCCTCACTCCCTTCTTCTTTCGCTCCCTCCCTCTCTCCCTCAGTCCTTTCCTTCCTCCATCCCTTCCTTCTGTGTGGAAGAAAAAACATTTCCTTTATCCTCTTAGGTTCAATACCTGAGACTTGCAAATTAAACTGACAAAAGACAAATTAGTGGGAGAAAAGGTACAGTTTTTATTTAGTATTTTTATGTACCTGACAGTTCACAGAAAAGAAGTAAGTCTCAAAGAACTGGTTATAATGAGGGCTTATATATCATTTTTACGAAGGGCAATAAATTGAGAAAAAGTGGCTAGAAAAAGCAAAGAGGGGTGATAAATTGTGGGAAAGTCACTAGGAAATATATGGGGGGAACTAATAGAAGGATTATTTTAGTAAAAACTGTTTAGGCAGACTGATCTCAGCATCAACTGAAGATGGGGAATCTTCAGAGATAAGAGTTATGTTTTCCTTCCTGATAAAGTGAGGGCACCTTTTTCATGATAAATTTATGCCCTACTTTTATGCAGACAAAAGGGAGGCAGAGAACTTTTCTGGCACCAGTTGATTCTCAATTGCTTTCAGCTCAAAATAATCCTTATGCTGAAATGGCAATATTTTATGGTGGCATATCCTGATCCCCTTCACTTCCAACCTTTTTGTTTGTTTTTAAAGATGCATTTGGGTGTGAGGTGTGCTTTTGGGAAAGTATGGATTACACAATCCCTAACGCAGGCTGTTTTTTTTTTTTTTCCATGAATAAAGACTCCAACTCTCAGATGCTATTTAGATGACATCCTTGCCAAGTGAGCCTTCGACTATAGGCCATTCAATTAATCGAAATTGATCATCTAAGTGATGAGGCATATGGGAATATTTATAATCCACAAAGTGCTAAGAAAACACAAATTGTATGATTTCACTTTTTATATTATTAAAATCAGTCTTTTAAAAGTGATTTATCTGCTGCTTCCTATAAATAAAGGCAGCATTGCCCTCCTCCCCGATCTGTTTTTACTGTGGGTTATGGGAGGAAAGATGGAGCCAGGGAACTGACTTCTTGCTCACAGTGAAAATCAGAAGTCCAGGGCTTCTCTAATCTGAATCGGTTGACTCTCATTTGTTTTTATTTTTCTTGTTTGCCTTGATCTACATTGCAATCAGTATGCAAATGTGCGCAACACCCTCTGATGAGCAAATCCACTCATTGCTATAGCGATAACCTTGAATCTGCTCTAATCTGTGAAGGAGCACGTCATTCAGACACTTCCACCCTTTGTTATTATTATCAAATTACTTATGACTCACCTCATAAATGACCCTAACAATACCTGTGATGGTCACTAACTGTTCCCAGCCTCAGCCTAGTGATCAGAAAGAGGATTGTTTTGTTCTGTTTTCCTTTGCCTTGACTCCAGTTCTGGGAGGCTTCCAGATCCCTTTAGTTTAATAGCTTTCTATTTAATTTCACTATCCTTAGGCACTCAGATGGGCTCAGGAGATACAGACGTAAATCACGCCTGCTTACGACCTTCCTGATGCTCATCGCCTAGTGAGAAGCTGCTTCTATAATACGTTTCCTAGCTGTCTCTCTACCCTTCTTTTTTTGATCCTTCTGGTCCCAGGTTTCTCTTTTCCCCCTACCATGGAGATTCCAGCAAGGCTTGTAGGAAACCTTTCAGAGGTGTCTGAGACTCCTCTTTGCTCTCACAGCCTTCTGGCTTTATATTTATTTACCAAGATACATTGTATTGCAGCTTACTCTATATGCCAGGTGCTGTGTGCTTAATTAACCCTGCTTAATCCTCACAACCCTATGAAGTAAGTGCAGATGAGGAGACTAAAGCTAAAAACGGGCCGGGTGCAGTGGCTTATGCCTGTAATCCCAGCAGTTTAGGAGGCTGAGGCGGGAGGATGGCTTGAGCACAGGAGTCTGAGGCCAACCTGGACAACATAGTGAGACTCTGTTTCTACAAAATTTCTTTTTTTAAATTAGCGGAGTATGGTTCCATGTGCCTGTAGTCCCAAGCTATTCAGGAGTCTGAGTTGATAGGATAATCTGAGTCCAGGAATTTGAGGTTGCAGTGAGCTGTGATTGAGCCACTGCACTCTAACCTGGGTGACAGGGCAAGACCTGTTCCCCCCCCAAAAAGCTAAAAAGCCAAGAAGCTTGTCCAAGGTCGCCGTTGCAGAAGAGCTGTAGACTGAACTAGGTAATCTGACTCCAGAATCTTTGTACCATTCTAACAAGTAAGTAAAACTTGGTACCTATGATATATAACCATCAGGTGTGTCGCATTTAAGCAAACGTGATTTTGGCTATGATTCTTTGAAGACACTATACAGGTACTTCTGTTTCTACATATCCATGATTTATTAATGAGTCTTAAGAATATTTTATGACAGCTATGTCCATTGAAATTTTGGTGCATTTATAAGTACTTTAGAAAAGTACAAATAAGTTTGAAAGGACCTGGTCTTGTACCCGCTCCCTTCCCAAGGTGTACCAGGATACTGGCCTGAAAAGGGAGCATTTTCATGAGGTTCATCAACTTGTTGATGACATCAGACCCTATGCCAGAGCCTACACGGTGGATTCAAGCATGGGGCAGAGCCCCAGAATCTGAACAAAGGCTTTTGTGGAGAAACAGCCTCCACTGTCTACAGAAAGCAGCTTTGCTTTGCTTTGCTATGTTTCTGTTATGAGAATCAAGGGCTGCCTGATATACCAAGAAAGGTGGAGTCAATTGAGCAGGGCGTTTTACAAATAGAGACATCGGTGTTAGCTATGCAGTTAATCCTGTAGCACCTACCACGGGTGACCCTTCATGAAGCTTTGAGTCCTGTAAATACAAATGGATTTTTTTCAACCCACTTTGCATTTAAAATTGGCCAGATCTGGAAGAAATTGGTGGTTACCATGGTAGCCAGCCTACATAGCAGACAATTTTTTAATGTATTATTTTCTGTGCTTGGGCTTTAATTAATAACTCATGGGGGCATTTCTACAGAGTATGCTGAGATCCACTGGCTAAGAACTGAGCATGTAATCTATTTTCCAACTATGAAGGCTAAGGCGAAGGATTGGACTGGCCGGAGACCTGGAAGGTCTCTGGGCCTCTACACATTTCTGGTGTGAGTGATATAAGGAGGCAATCAGAGCTGGCAAAGACTTGAAAAGAATATAAACCTTCCATGTGTTGAAGAATGGTCATGTGGCCAGGTACGATGGCTCTTGCCTGTAATTCCAGCATTTTGGGAGGCTGAGGTGGGCAGATCACCTGAGGTCGGGAGTTCGAGACCAGTCTGACCAACATGGAGAAACCCTGTCTCTGCTAAAAATACAAAATTAGCTGGACATGGTGGTGCATGCCTATAATCCCAGCTACTTGGGAGGCTGAGGCAGGAGAATCACTTGAACCCAGGAGGCGGAGGTTGCGGTGAGCTGAGATCACACCATTGCACTCCAGCCTGGGCAACAAGAGTGAAACCCTGTCTCAAAAAAAAATTTTTTTTTAATTCTTACTAAAAAAGGCCCTGTGTTGAAAGAAACAGTGCTTATCTTCCTGTTCAAAAGCCCACTCGTGAAGCAGGACGTCTCATGTGTTTTTTATTCGTCTGTTCTTTCTCTCCTGCCTTCTTTAGTAGCAAGCGGATATTTTCTAATGTACGATCTCAATTCTTTTACTGGTTTTTAAGCTATATTGGGTTTTTTTTTTAATTTAATGGTTACTCTACGGTTTAGAATACATATCTTAATTTATTAGAATGCACTTCAGATTTATACTAAATTCCAGTAAACATAATATTTTTTCTATAAGGGAGCTCCTTTTCCTCCTCCTTTGTAGCAAAGAATTTAACCTTGCCCAAAGAGAGGTCTGGCCTTTACCCTTGACTTTTAGGAGATAATCTTTAAGCCCTTGGCGTGTCATACTTGAGAGGATATTTTTTGTTTAGGGTGGGGATGACTATTCCAGAAAGCCTAACAGCGTGATTTAGGGTGGGGGCCTTGGGTCATGCAATATCAGCTAGACCTCCTGAGGTACTGGAAACTGAGATTAGCTATATGGGTAGTCAATGGTGCCTATGCGATGGAGTCCCACGATGGACTCTGGACACAAAGGCTCAGGTGAGCTTCCCTGGTTGCCAATACTTTGTGTGTGTTGTCATACATCAGTGAAGGGAAAGTAACACTGTCCATGATTCTACAGGGAGAAGACCACAGAAGCTCTGCATTTGGAACTTTTCCTGGATTCTGTCCCATTTGCTTCTTCCCTTGGCTGATTTTGATCTGTATCCTTTCCCCTGTAATAAACAGTAACCATAAGTATAATAGCTTTAGTGAGTCCTCCTAGTAAATTTCAAACCTTAGGGTGGTTTTAGGAAACTCTCAAACTTGCAATTGATGTCAGAAGTGAGGGGGGTCTTCTGTGGACTGCTCCCTCTAATTGTATGGTTGGCTAACTTTTGTGGCTTTTATTGTCATATGTAACATGTTAATATATGTTACAATCCCAGTAATTCAGTCTCATTCTTTCCTTTTCACTTAAAGGAAGCACTTTGTGGCTTGTCTTTGGCATATTTCAATTGCCGGCATCACTACTCTTGTGCTTTGGGGCCATTACCAAGTAAAATCGGTGTTCCTTGAACACAAGCAAGGTGATACAACAAGAGTCTGATAACTAAGATGGCTACTAAGTGACCATCAGGCTGTAGAATAGACAATGTGGATCCACTTGACAAAGGGCCAATTCACGTCCTAGGTGGGACCCAGTGGAACATCATGAGATTTCATCACACTGCTCAGAATAGGACCCAACTTAAAACTTCTGAATTGTTTATTTCTGGGATTTTCCATTTAATATTTTCAGAGCATGTTGACTGTGGGTAACTGAAACCATGGAAAGCAAAACTGTCAATAAAGGAGGACTACTGTATTTATAATAGTAATAACTAAAATATAATAATATCTAACATTAAGTGTTAACTATTGCCCAGGGACTATTTTAAACGCTTTATATTCATTAACTCACTTAATCTTTATAACAACCCTATGAGGTATATATTATTATCATCATCATTTTGCAGATGAGGAAACTGTGGCTCAGAGACTGTAAGTAACCGCTCAGTAAACATTTGCCAAACTATGTCTGCTAAGAGAATAATAATTTGAAAAGGCTGGGCACAGTGGCTCAGCCCTGTACTCCCAGTCCTTTGGGAGGCCAAAGTGGGAAGATCGCTTGAGCCCAGGAGTCTGAGACCATCTTGGGCAACAAGTGGAGACCCGGTCTCTGTCTCTCTCTTTTTTTTTTTTTTTTTTGCAAGGAAGTCTCTCTGTCACCAAGCTGGAGTGCAGTGGCATGCTCTTGGCTCACTGCAACTTCCGTCTGCCGAATTCAAGCGATTCTCCTGCCTCAGCCTCCCAAGTAGCTGGGACTACAGGTACATACCACCACGCCCAGCTAATTTTTGTATTTTTAGTAGAAACAGGGTTTCACCATGTTGGCCAGGATGGTCTCAATCTCTTGACCTCGTGATCCGCCTGCCTCGGCCTCCCAAAGTGCTGGGATTACAGGCGTGAGCCACCACAACTGGCCTGAGACCCTGTCTCTTAAACAATAATAGTAATAATAATAATAATTTGAAAAAAGTCAACCTCAGAAAAGGTAGCCAAGTTACCTCAAGTCTCCAATATAATAAAGCCTGGGGATGCAGGGGAGACAATGGGGTTTGCTGGGCCTGCTCTGATATTGAGGACACGAGTTTGTGGCTCTAAGGCTATGAAGCAGCTCCGGTTCTCACATGTCAATCCATGGCTCGCTCATTTTATCCAGAGGCTTTGGGAGGTAATGGGGTTGGGGGCTTGAGGCTCTCCCCTTCGTCCCCCTCCCAGAATTGCCAGAGCGGCTTCCTGAAAGTGTGCTGCTAGGGTCACAAACTGGCTTCTTGCAAAGGGTATATGCAACCTCGGGCCTGGAATCTTTTGCTATTTAAACTTACTTCTTGGTGGTGGAGCAGCAATGTATTTTTGAGACTGCAGTTTTTTCTTTCTTTTTTTTTTAAATGTTAACGCTAGAAGCCTGGAACTATCCTGGAGCATTTTCTTTTATAATTTCTAGCTTTTTGAAAAAAGTGTGAGTTAGAAGAGTTGACTTTCAGCCAGGCAGGCCTAAACTAGACACCCGGAGAAGTGCAGGGGCGAACACTCACACCAGTCTAATCACTGTGGATTGGGTGACAAAGCCCTGACAGTACGCTGCCTTCAAATATTCTCCTTAACCCCACACTTATCCTCCTATCAAGGGATGCTGTGGAAGAGCCTTCAGGAAGATGTAACTCTTTCCTTGTGTGTGACTCTTTCCTGTAACCATTTTATAGACTGATTTCCAGGCTCAGAGCGCACACAGCATCAGGGCCTTCACTGCATTTCTTCCTAGAAGCCAGAGACCAAAATGCATGTGACAGCTCAGGAATTTTTCTAGCAGTTGGTTGCTGCTGCTCACTCCACCCACATAAAGAAAAATTAAAAGGAATTTTACCCTTGGTGTTGCAGTTACTTTTTGGACAGGGGTAACTGCAACTGTGAAATGGCTGAGTCAGGAAACTTCCTCTGTCTTTAAGACAAAATTGCTCTAGGCTAGTGTAATTAGGGATGTGAAGCCTTCCTTCCCAACCCCAAGTCCCCTAAAGTCCTCTTATTTAAATATCTGCCCTCCTATTTCCAACTGTCTCCTCTCAAAAGCCCATCCTTTATATAACTGGAGTCAGATTGTTTCATTTTATTAGGTTGAACCATACGAAATGGCTGGTAGTTGATCATTTTTTTACCTACAAAATGGTTCAACCTAATCTAGTTAGAGATTTTCTTTTGAGAAACAGGGGAACAACACAGTGAATAAGAACTGGAGACAGCATTACTTTTTTTTTTTTTTTTTTTTTTTGACATGGAGTCTCACTCTGTCACTCAGACTAGAGTGCAGTGGCATGATCGCGGCTCACTGCAACCTCTGCCTCCAGGTTCAAGCAATTCTCTGCCTCAGCCTCCCGAGTAGCTGGGATTACAGGCACCTGCCACCTCGACTGGCTAAATTTTGTATTTTTAGCACAGACGGGGTTTACCATCTTGGCCAGGCTGGTCTTGAACTCCTGACCTCAAAAGATCCTCCCGCCTTGGCTTCCCAAAGTGCTGGGATTACAGGTGTAAGGCACCACGCCCAGCTGAAACAGCGTTACTTCTTGGAAAAGAGGCAGTGAAACTGGAGGAAAGCAGGCCCCAGCCCTGTTCCCACGTGTGGGCACTGCAGCCTGTGTGCAGATGCCTAGACTCCAGCCTCAGCCTGAGAAGCAGATGCTGGTTGCAGTCAGGAAGAAATATGCCAGGCTCTGAGGAACATCAGCTTTGCTAATGATTCACAAAACCCTATGAAGTCAAAGCAGGTTGTTGTCGTTGAAAAATGCAAAACAACCCTGTCTTCACAGAGTTACAAAACATTGCCCATATGCACACACTAAGGAACACTTTCAACCTGCTGTATTTCCTTCCCTTGGGCAAATGCTGAGCTTTGATTTCTTTCTTTTTTTTTCTCCCTCTCATGTTCTTTACGGCAGTGCTTTCCCAGAATAGAAAGGTTTGCATTTCCTCACATCCTTCTCTTAGGCTGAGCATGGCTATTGCATGACTTAAATCAAAGCAATAACGAACGAAAAGAAACCAAAGAAAAACACAACAGCTCTGATAGAGCATGTAGAAACTAGCTGGTTGGGAAACAAATGTAACCTTTCAAGGATTGAGTTCTAAGTTGATTCATGCCAATGAGTAACTGGGAAAATGAAGATCACAGTTTGAATGGTTGACTTTTGCTTCTTCCCCTTAGCATCATGGTAAAGTTGTAATTTATGCACGTTTGTCACATCACAGGCCACATGGGATTTTATTGGGATTGATTTGGCTAAAGGCCACTGATGGATGGAATTTGTTGGATTGTATAACTTTTTCAGCGACCAACATGGTACTAAGACCCTCTTTTCTTTGTGTCCTCATGAAATTTTCACCAAATAGAAAGAGATCAGAGAAGACATTCAATTCTATGGGTGCCACTGCCCTCTGTACCCAAGAGCTTCTCTACAATGTCCTAGAAGACTGACCTTTGGTTATGGCTCTTTGTTATGCAAACTGCAAGACCTCCAGTGCCACATTAGTGATCCTGGTCTTGGTTCTGTTGTAGAAAATTTCAGTTTACTTGAACCCAGCTCCACAGAACACACTGGAAATAGCTCACTATGCTAGTGAAGGAAACAAAAATATTTCACCCCCAAATATACTTCTTTGACCTACTTTGAGATGACTGTTCAGAGGGCCTGCGAACACAAGTAGCCCTGCAAAGCTGTCTTTTGTTGGGGAGATTTACATCTGTAGAGGAAATAAAGTGAAGTAAACAACAGATGCAAACAGGCTTTCTCTTAAGTCCCCTTTGTTTGGGTCAAGGAAAGATTAACTGAGCCTGACACCCATCTATTCTTCCTGAGGGTGGCTACCTCTGAGGTTTTATCTGCATATCAAGACTGCTTTTGCTCTGAGCTTTAGTTAATGGATGCTGAAAAAAAAGACGGCCTTTGTTAGCCAAGCCCATCCCCTTCTCTCCCTCCTATAACCTGTCTTGCTACCATAACATGTTTTCCTACCCTTCAAGCCCAGGTTCTTTCTGTAACCTCAAGATGGTACAACCATCTGGCCATTTCTTTGAGGGTTTTTTTTTTGTTGTATGTTTGTTTTGAGACAGGGTCTCCGTCTGTTGCCCAGACTGGAGTGGGGTGGTGAGATCATAACTCAATGAAGCCTCCAACTCCTGGCCTCAAGCAATCCTCCCTCCCACCTCAGCATCCGGAGTAGCTGTGACTACGAGCACATGCCACCACACCCAGCTAATTTTAAAATTTTTTGTAGCAATGGGGCCTTGCTCTGTTGCCCAGGCTGGTCTAACTCCTGGGCTCAATCAATGCTCCCACTTTGACCTCGCAAAGCACTGGGATTACAGGCATGAGCCATCACGCCTGGCTGAGTTTTTATATTTTGTATGACTCCTGTGCTCATATGCACACAAATAAAATTTGTATGCCTTTTCCCCTGTTAATCTATTATCAATTTATTTCACAGACTCAAATTATCAGACCTTCAGGGGGAAAATTAAACTTTAATGTTTAAATTTAAAGTTAAAAAAATTAAAGTTCCCTCTACTGGGTAACCCAATGTTCTCTACTTCTGTAAGGATTCTTATCACATGGTTAGTAATAGTAGGGTTTGTTGTAGTAGTCTGTTGTTAGTAAATGTAGTAAGTTAGTTCAATTAATATCTCAATTAGTTAATTAACCTATTTCTTCTGTAAAACTGGTAATAATACTTTCTTACAAATTTGTTGCTATAAGAATTAAGATTAGATTAGGCCAGTCTTGGTGGCTCTCATCTGTAATCCTAGCATTTTGGGAGGCTGAGGTAGGTGGATCACTTGAGGCCAGGAGTTCAAGACCAGCCTGACCAACATGGTGAAACCCTGTCTCCACTAAAAATACAAACTTAGCTGGGCATGGTGGTGCATGCCTGTAATCCCATCTATTTGGGAGGCTGAGACAGAAGAATCACTTGAACCCGGGAGGTGGAGGTTGCGGTGAGCCCAGATTGTGCCACTACACTCCAGCCTGGGCAACAAGAGCAAAACTCTGTCTCAAAAAAAAAGAATTAAGATTAGATTAGTTAGAGAACTTAGAACAGGGACGGACACTTAGCAGATGCTCAAGAAATGTTTATCATCTTCAACTAAAAAGAAATCCAATCCACCAATTTAAAGCATTTACTTTGTGATGACATAGGAAAGCCGAAATCCAGACAAATTCTCCTTTACTTCACTTGGTGCTGGTTCACTCACTCAAGCTCAAGACGTTTCAGCCTCAAACGATCTGGTGCTGGGGGCCTTTGCTGTGGTTTTCTTCAGCTCCCTTTTAGGGTAGCTGTTCTTTCAAGCTTGGTAGAGCAGCAGCAGCAGCAGCACCTAGGGACTTGTTAGAAATGCAAATTCTTGGGCTCCACCCCAGCCCTACGTGATCAGAATCTGTGGGAACTGGGCCTAGCGAGTTTTGACATGCTCTGTAGGTGATTCTGAGAACTATGGCTTTAAAGTGTGAGCCACGGAGGAACCTAAGGGGAGAAGGAATATCTTGGCTTTTTTCCTCTGGGGGTCAGTGTATTTCCTTTCTTGTCCCCTTCTTTATCTGGAAAAAAAATGCCAGGGTTGGGGAGGGAGAGAAAAGAAGAGAAAAACAAAACTAATCCTTGCTAGTGATATGGGAAGAGGGCACGGAAGTGCTGGGAAGGGAAGGGCATGGTCCCTGGCTAGGGCTCCACCCTGGGCCTATGCCTATGGACCTAGGTAAGGACAGGTATTTCTGGTTTCCTGCCCAAATGTTGCATTTCCCAAGACCACCCTGGCCTGTCGTGCCCCCATCCTGCGCCTATAAAAACTCTGAGACCCTAGCAGGAAGAGACACAAGTCGCTAGACATCGAGAGGAACACACTGGTAGAGGAACTCACAAGCAGCTTGATGTGGAGAGGAACACACTGGCAGAAGAGCACACTGGCAGGCACTGGCTGACAACGGCAGGCCGGCAGGCCAGTTTGGCTCTTGGAGGAGAGCCCAGCTGCTGAGCAGCGCAACTCCAGAAAAAAAACCACTTCCCCACTCCATATACCTTCTGGCTCCCCCATCTGCTGAGAGCTACTTCCATTCAATAAAACCTTGCACTCATTCTCCAAGCCCATGTGTGATCTGATTCTTCCGGTACATCAAGGCAAGAAACCCTGGGATAACGAAAGCCCTCTGTCCTTGTGATAAGGCAGGGGGTCTAATTCAGTTGATGAACACGCGTTGCCTACAGACGGCTGAACTGAAAAGACCAACCTGTAACACACACCCACTGGGGCTTCAGCTGTAAACATTCACCCCAGACGATGCCGTGGGGTTGGAGCCCCACAACCTGCCCGTCTGCATGCTCCCCTTAGAAGTTTGAGCAGTGGGGCACTGAAAAAGCGAGCCATACCCCCATCACACGCCCTGTGAGGGGGACAAGGGAATTTTTCCCATTTCACTAGTAGATGTCAAGAAATGCCCTTCATCCAGCCCCTCAGTTCCCAAATGTTTCCTTTCCCCAGGGCACCTAGTGTTGCAGCTCCAATTTGCTCCCCTTTGCCCATGTGGTACAAGTATCATCAGTCTACCCCTGGACATTGGGCTTTGGGCAAGAGTAACTTTTTCTCTCATCTCCCTTCTCTTGTTATTATCAGAGTTCGGCACATTTCCCCTGAAAGGCTCACCTTCCCTGTGCTCTCAATATGCCTAGCCCCTTCCTTTTGCTCATCAGATCTTGAAGTCCTAGCCCCAAGGAGGTAGGGAAAAATGGGATGAAGTGGAAAAGGGTGAGGAGCTACCTAGTAAAATGGATCTGCCCTGGGATTTGGTGTTCAACAGTGAATAATAATTTTCTGTCCAAGTTCTTGCTATGGACTTTCATTCAGCTTGTTTTATCTGAAGCACCTTCACAGTCCTGCCATTCTGTCCTTACCCAAACTCCAGGAGAGTACTCCTATTCCTCAATAGTGTACAAGAGTACTCAATAGAAACACAGGAATGTACTCACAAAACAGGTTCAATTGTCTCATAAAACTGATATTTACATGTTTTTTTGAATTATGATGGAAGCTGACCTTCCCAGTCTTTAAAACTTGGAACTTAAATCTGTCTCATCTGGGTTCCTTTCTGATATGGGTGGGCTCTGTGTCCCCAGTCGAATCTCATCTCGAATTCTAATCCCCGCGTGTTGCGAGAGGGACCTGGGAGGAGGTGATTGGATCATGGGAGCAGTTTTCCCCATGCTGTTCTTGTGATAATGAGGGAGTTCTCACGAGATCTGATGGTTTAAAAGTGTTTGGCAGTTCCCCCTGACGCTCGCTCGCTTGCTCTCCTGCCACCCTGTGAAAAAGGTGCTTGCTTCCCCTTTGCCTTCTTCCAACTGTAAGTTTCCTGTGGCCTCCCCAATCATGTGGAACTGTGAGTCAATTAAACCTCTTTCCTTTATAAATTACCCAGTCTCAGATAGTATCTTTATATCGGTGTGAAAATGGACTAATAGACTTCCTCAGGAAACCAACCCTCAGGCAAGGAAGTAAAACTCACCAGCTCATCGCATTTAGACAATGAGATGCTAGACCCCTCATCCATCATGGCTGCTTCCTTACCCCTCCCTAATTCCTGTTTTCCTGCCTTTCCTTCTATATAAACCCCCAATTCTAGTTGGTTGGAAATTTGAGACTTTATCTCCTGTTCTCCTTAGCTGTAGCACCCAATTAAAGCCTTCCCTGTCATTCTCTCACTGATTGGCTTTTTGTGTGGCAAACAGCAAGACCTCAACCAAACCCCTGGTGTTTGGCAGCACTCAGTATACAGGAGTATTTGTGACACTTGGTGTACAGGAGTACCTAACAGGGTGTATAGGAGAAGAAGAATACTCTCTCTTACTCCTCAGGACTGGGTACCCCCACCTGTTGCTAAGAAGATTAAATTACCAAATGTAAAGCACACCTGAAAATATTAAGCATCCTTTAGGAGGGGAGTGAAAAAAAGCTGGGTATGGTTTACCCCCAAAGTGGAATTTTTATTCTCATTAAAAATGCAAAGCAAACCAAAAATGAAAAAAGTTTGCCTCTTCCCGACACACTTCTGTGTCCTATACCACTCAACACTTACAGCAACTGTCTACTTTAGCAAACAGTGTTTCCATTTCAATGTTTCCCCGGTGAATGGTGATAAGGAATGAAAATTGGGTGTGTAAAACATCATATCTAGTTTTAAAAGTATTTATTTTTTTAAAACAACCTCTTTATTATTTCAAACAAAGAATTTCAAACATAGAAAAATGCAGACAGAATAGTATAACGAAAACCCACTGACTCACCACGCAGCTTGAACAACCTTCAACCCATGGGCAATCTTGTTTCATTTATGTCCCCATCCCCATCTTTACCTCCAATGTTTTTTGGAAGCAAATCTCAGATGTCATATTTGATCTACCAATATTTCAGCATGTATCTCTAAAAGGTAAGAATTTAAGAACGTATACAGCCACAATACTATTCTCACACTTAGAGAAAGGTAACAAAAATTCCTTATCATCGAGTATCCATTAAGTGTTCAAATTAAAAATTTTCTCATCAATAGCATAAATTATTTGTTTTTTTGAATCAGGGTCCAAATAAGGTCCACATATTGCGATATGGTTAATAGGCTTTTGCTCTCTTTAAATCTACAAATCTCTCTCCTTGCAATTGATTTGTCGTTTAACATGTTCTCCTTTCCTCTGTACTTCCTGTAAAACGTTATTTGAACTAGAGGCTTGATCAGATTTGGGTTTGAGGGTTTGTTTGTTTGTTTTGGCAGGAATGCTTTATATGTAGTATTGTATATAGCATTTTTTTTTACTTCTTTGGTTTGTATATAGCATATTTCACAAACAATATTAAGAATTGTAGATATATCAGCTATTTTGGGTTACCCAAATTCCCATTTTACTTCCGTCACAGCAGATTCTTGATTATCTGTAGGATCTTCCAATGTATTTTAACTCTTCAGAAATTTATGCCTTTTTCTGTAGTAAACGATTCTGTGTGTGTGTGTCTGTAGCTGTGTCGGGTAGGAGGGCATTAAGCTCTAAACCAGACTAAAGGCCCATTCAGTAAACAGTTAATGCCTTTGCTCTTTTTATTTGCAAATGTTTTTGGAAATGTTTTCCAGAGGTAAAATCTAGCATTAGTCAAAAAAACAAAAAGTCATGCAATTTCCATCAGTGTTCTAATTCAGAATGTCTAACGGTATTCCCAACAGCAATATGATATTCGTCTATAACAATTTTATTTTTTTAATGTCTTCTACAATTTAAATTTCCATTGATAAAACTAGACGGTCTTTAAGAATGCCATCCAAATCTGATGTTGGCTAATTGTAGAACAATGCCTCCTAAAGGTTTTGCCTTCCTAAAAGTTTAACCTGTGAGAAAAAAAGAATTGTCCAAATTATGTTTGCAAATGAATGTGTATCCATGTTGTCAGGTCACAAGAAAAGGAAGTAAGATATGAATAATGTTTGATCATAAAGGGAAAACAATTATTTGTAAGGCTGATTTAAATTTCCATTAACTTCAAATGTGAGCTTGGAGAAATATTTCCTTAGTTTTATTAGTTTTCTATGGTGGCTGTAACAAATTACCACAAACTTAGTGGCTTAAAGCAATGCAAATTTATTATCTTACAGGTCCGGAGGTCAGAAGTCCAATATGGGTCGCAGTGAACTAAGATCAAGGTGTCTGTAGGGCTGCATTCTTTCCAGAGGCTCTGAGGAGAATTAATTTTCTTGCTGTTTTCAGCTTCTCGGGGCCACCCACATTCTTTGGCTCATGGTTCCCTTCCTCAAGCCTCAAAGCCAAGAGCAGCAGGTTGAATCCTTCTCGATTCGCATCACTCTGACCTCTTGTTCTGCTTCCCTCATCCATTTTTAAGGACTCTTATGATTACATTGGGCTCACCAGGATAGCCCAGGATAATCAAATCTATGAAGGTTGATTAGCAACCTTATTTCCCTTTGCCATATAACATAACATATTCGCAGATTGTGGGGATTAGAAAGGCAATGTCTTTGGGGAGCCATTAATTCTGCCTACCATGCAAACTAAATAACGTTTGAGATCTTTCCAGATTTAATGAAACCAAATAGCTGGGTTAAATATTTAAATATATTTGTTTTTGTGACTGGTCTCATTTCTTTGAGTAAGGCTGGATATAAAGAAATAAATGCGTTTGGTTTAAATGCTGTTTTGATATCGAAGATAAACGTGAATCATTATCCTATTTTGTACCAAAGAAGAATCAACATGGATCTTGCAGCCTTGTTTCTGGTTATTGACTTTCATTTTTTCAGAAGAAAGTAGTTAAACAAATCTCTCTGAGTTTCCAATTTAAAGTACATTGTTTAGCAGACGTTTTCTGTCTTTAATTTTTAGAAATTTGGTTTTAATATATTTGGGTATGAACATGAGTTTATGCTATTTGGGTTTTGCTCAGCTTTTTGAATCTGTAGGTTTATGGGTTTCTTTTTTTTTTTTTTTTTTTTTTTTGAGATGGAGTCTTGCTCTGTCACCCAGGCTGGAGAGCAGTGGTATGATCTTGGCTCACTGCAACCTCTGCCTCCTGGGTTCAAGCGATTCTCCTGCCTTAGCCTCTCAAGTAGCTGGGACTACAGGCTCCCATCACCATGCCTGGCTAATTTTTGTATTTTTAGTAGAGACAGGGTTTCACCACGTTGGCCAGGCTGGTCTCGAACTCCTGACCTCAGGTGATCCACCCGTCTCAGCGTCCCAAAGTGCTGGGATTACAAGCGTGAGCCACTGCGCCTGGTCTGGTTTATGGGTATTTTTAAAAACAAATTTGGGAAAAATTTAGCCATTATTTCTTTGAATATTTTTTCAACCCCACAGTCTTTCTTTTCTTCTTCTGGAATTCTGATGATATGAGTGTTAGATCTTTTGTTATTTTCCCACAGGTCTCTCTCTCTGTCTCTCTTTCCAATCTATTTTCTCTCTGTTGTTCAGGTTGGATTCTTTGTTTCGATCTATCTTAACATTCACTGATAATTTCCTCTGTCATTTCTATTTTGCTATTGAGTCCTTCCAATGAGTTTTTAATTTTGGTCAATATATTTTTCAGTTTTTATTTTTTTTGAAATGGAGTCTCACTCTGTCGCCCAGGCTGAAGTGCAATGGCGTGATCTCAGCTCACTGCAACCTCTGTCTCCTGGGTTCAAGCCATTTTCCTGCCTCAGCCTCCCTAGTAGCTAGGATTACGGCGCCTGCTACTACGCCTGGCTAATTTTTGTATTTTTAGTAGAGACAGGCTTTCACCATGTTGGTCAGGCTGGTCTCAAACTCCCGACCTCATATGATCTGCCCACCTTGGCCTCCCAAAGTACTGGGATTACAGGCATGAGCCACCGTGCCCGGCCTATATTTTTCAGTTCTAAAATTTCTATTAGTTTTTTCTTTATATTTTACATTTATTTGCTGAGACTTTCTATTTTTAAATTTCTTTCAAGAATATTCATAATTGCTTATTGAAGCATTTTTATGATAGTTGTTTTTGTAGATTTTTGGGGATTTTTTTTACACATATAATCATGTCATCTGGGACTAAAGACAATTTTATTTCTTCCTTCCTAGTCTGTATGCATTTTATTTTTTGCCCTTGCCTTACTGCATTAACTAGTAATTTCAGTACAGTTTTCAATAGGAGTGGTGAGAGAAGACATCCGTGTCTTGTTCCTGATCTTGGGGGAAAGCATTCAGTCTCTCGCCATTAATTACTAAAATCACCTTTGGAGAATTATAAGTAATGAGAGAAAATCTGACATGACTGATTCCACTCCATCTTGTTTTTAATGTCACAGGCTAATTTTTTTTTTTTTTTTTTTGGCTTATACTAGCACAGAGGCCAAGACAACTATGAGAGGGATTTAGTTTATAGTTAAACTTTGAGACAAAGGAGACTGACCCCCTCCTTGTTTGAAGATTGAAGCCATATTCATAAGGCAGCTTAAAATTATGGTAGGTGCTTGAACTTTGCTAAGGAATAGGCAGAGTTAAACAATCACCTGCCATTGCTTAGCGTGTTTTTATATAAGTTGCTTACTGCCCCAGAGTCACGTTGCCAGGGGTCACAAGATTTCTAACTTCCCTAACTACTCCTATAGATGACATCACTATTGTGAAACCTAAAGAACTGGTCTTTGAGATATTTTTCAGATTTAGCATTTTGGAACACCAAGGGATGCCACCAGATTCTGAGAAGCACCCCCCTCCTGGGAACTGACTCAGCTGCCCGAAGCCAGTTTTAGATGCCCTTGTGATTTCATCCCCAGCTAATCAATTGTTCCAGTTCCTCAGCCTCCTGACTGCCAAAGTACCCTTAAAAAAATCCTACCCTCTGAATTCTCAGAAAGACAGATTTGAGAAATTTCTCCCTGTTCTCTTTGCTTGGCCAGCCCTGTGATTAAACTCTATCTTAGCTGTAACACCTGCTGTTCTCATTGATTTTTTTCAGGGCAGTGAGCAAGAAGAAGCCATCAGGCTGTGACAAATTATGACGTTAGTTATGAGTTTTTGCAGATAACCTTTATTTGGTTAAGAACGTCGTCATCTATGCCTAGTTTGTTGAGAGATTTTTAAAATCATAAATGGATGTTGAATTTTGTTGAAAGTCTTTTCTGCATCTATTGATGTAATCATATATTTTTTCTTATTTAGTCTCTTAATATGTTTTTAAAAATTTTAATATAGATTTTTGGATGTTGGAGCAGCTTTGTATTTCTGAGATAAACCCCACCTTGTCTTGATATATAATCCTTTTTATCTACATGGCTGCACTTAAATTGCTAATATTTTGTTTAAAAATTTTGCATCTATATTCATGAGACAGTAGTCTATAGCAGCCTTTTTTTCTTGTAATATCATTGTCTGGCTTTGTTATTAGGATAAAGCTGACTTCATTAAATGAGTTGGGAAGTGTTCCTTCTATTTTCTATGAGAGATTATGTAGTATTGATACTATTTCTCTCTTGACTGCCTGGTAGAATTCATCAATGAAACCATGTGGGCCAGTAGTTCTTTCTCTGGGAAGGTTTTAAACTATCAATTGCATTTCTTTAATAGATATGGAGCTATTCAGGTTATCTCTTTCAACTTGAGTGACATTTAGTAGTTTGTGTCTTTCAAGAAAATGGCCCATTTTATCTGAGTTATTGAATTTATGGTCATAGTGATGTTCATAGTATTCCCTTATTAAGCTTTTAATGTTTCTGTGATTGGCTGTGAACTTCCTCTCTTATTCCTGATATTGATAATTTGTGTCTTTTCTTTTTTACTTTCTTGGTTAGGCTGGCTAAAGATTTACCAATTTTATTCATCTTTTCAAGAGCCAGCTTTAACTTTATTGATTTTCTCTATTTTTTAATTACTTCTTTCCTTCAGGTTGCTTTATTTAATTTGCTCTTCATTCTCTAGTTTCCTAAATTAAAAGCTTAGGCTATTGATTGTAGATATTTCTTCTTTTCTAATATTTGTATTTAATGTTATGCTATAAATTTCCCTCTAACCACTATTTTGTCAGGGTCTCGCTAATTTTTTAATACATTTAAAATTGTGGCTGGGTGCAGTGGCTCACGCCTGTAATCCCAGCACTTTGGGAGGCTAAGGTGGGCGGATCACCTGAGGTTGGGAGTTCGAGACCAGCCTGACCAAGAAGGAGAAACCCCCATCTCTACTAAAAATACAAAACTAGCTGGGCGTGGTGGCGAATGCCTGTAATCCCAGGTATTTGGGAGGCTGAGGCAGGAGAATCGCTTGAACTCGGAAGGCAGAGGTTGTGGTGAGCCGAGATCGTGTCATTGCACTCCAGCCTGGGCAACAAGAGTGAAATTCTGTCTCAAAAAAAAAATTGTGGTACAATGTACATAACAAAATGTATCATTTCATCCATTTTTAAGTGTACAATTTAGTGGCATAACTACATTCACAATATTGTACAGCCATTACCACTATCCATTTCCAGAACTTTTTCATCATCTCAGGCAGAAACTTATCCCCATTAAACTCCTCATTTCTTCCTACCAATAGATGTAGTAACTTCTGTTCTCATTTCTGTCTCTATAAATTTGCCTATACCAGGTACCTCACACAAGTGGAATTATATAATATTTGTCTTTTTATGCTGGCATATTTTACTTCGTACAATATTTATAAGGTTCATCCATGTTGTAGCACCACAAATCTTTATATGTTGTACCTTTATTTTTATTTGTTTAAAGTATTTTAACATTTCCCTTTAGACGTCTTCTTTTGACCCATGGATTACTTAGAAGGGTATTATTTAATTTATTTATATTTGGTGATTTTCCAGATATCTTTGTTTTATTGCTTTCTAGCTTAATTTTGTTATGGTTGATCTAAAAATGTTCTTTGTATGATTTCTATTCTTTTTAATTTGTTAAAGTTTGTTATATGTCCCAGAATGTGGCCTATTTTAGTGAATATTTCCTGTGCACTTAAGAAAAATGTGTATTCTGCTCTTGTTAGATGGAGTGTTTCATAAATGTCTATTTGGCCAAGTTATTTGATAGCGCTTTTCAAATAATCTCTATACTTACTGATTCCATCTTCTTGTTTTACCAGTTATTGAGAAAGGATTGTTGAAGACTTCAACCATGAATGTGGATTTATCTGTTTCTTCTTTCAGTTATATCAATGTTTAGCTCGCTATTGTTATGATGTTCAAGAAGTCCTCTTCATTTATTTTGAAAATTTGATCTCTTTTTTAATGAGGTAGGGCATAACTAACTAAAGCCATGAAAAAGTCTTCTCTTACAACCAGAATTGGAAATCGTGTCTTGAACTTATTGTTGCTTTGCCATTTTGGTGTGCCATTTTGTGGTTTTATCAAAATCTTTTAGGGCTGAAAGGAATCCAGAAAATGCCTGTCTCATGGAGCTGTCACACGTACAGTTGGTTTTCAAGGCCTTCCTCATGTGGCCAAAGCTAAATTTAGGGTTAACGAAGCCAGTTCAGTGGTACAGATTTGCAAAACTAAGACTCTTACATGTTTAAAGTTTCTAGTGATTGGTTTATATCCCAGAAAGGAGCATAGAGAGAGTAGCTTTCTTAGGGTCAGGGGCATTGGTAAAGTGACAGCTTTTATGTGGTTGTTTAGTATTTATCTATACATATATATGTATATATGTATTTGTCTTCCACTGACTGCAGTCAGCAGCTGCAGACTACAAAGCACTCATAATCTCTCCTCCATATTGGCACATAGAGCATATGCCACTTATACACACTTTTTTTTTTTTTTTTTTTTTTGAGGCGGAGTTTCACTCTTGTTGCCCAGGCTGGAGTGCAATGGCATGATCTCAGCTCACCGCAACCTCTGCCTCCCAGGTTCAAGAGATTCTCCTGCCTCAGCCTCCCGAGTAGCTGGGATTACAGGCATGCACCACCACGCCCAGCTACTTTTGTATTTTTAGTGGAGATGGGGTTTCTCCATGTTGGCCAGGCTGGTCTCAAACTCCCGACCTCAGGTGATCCACCCACCTTGGCCTCCCAAAGTGCTGGGATTACAGGCATGAGCTACCACATCCAGCCCTCTTATACACTCTTATACACTCTCATATATGGCATATCAATGTGGTCTGTCCTTGGCCCCAACTCCCTTACACTTCTGAGATCCCAGAGTAGGATTCAGACTTCTCTCCAGATGTGCTGTTCCAACAAACATTCACAGTGAGTCACTGCAGTTTGGGGAACTATGTCCCTTGAGAAGGAAATGTATCTGCTGTTCCATGCATTAAATATGCCTGTAAATTCTGTTTCACTTCTCCTACCAAGAGATGGAGACTATTTCCCCTCCTCTTGATCTGGCCTAGTCTGTGACTTGCTTTGATCAGTAGAATACAAAATAAGTGACACCGGAAATTTCAAGGATGGGCCGTAGGAGATTGGCAACTTCTCTTTTTGTATACTTAAAAGGCTTCCTCTTATAATCCACTTGCCATGCTATGAGATAGCCAAGTTATGTGAAGAGGGTTTTAGGGCTGAAAGGAATCCAGAAAATGCCTGTCTCATGGAGCTGTCACACGTACAGTTGGTTTTCAGGGCCTTCCTCATGTGGCCAAAGCTAAATTTAGGGTTAACGAAGCCAGTTCAGTGGTACAGATTTGCAAAACTAAGACTCTTAAATGTTCAAAGTTTTTAGAAACTGATTTATGTCCCAGAAAAGGGCATAGAGAGAGTAGCTTTCCTTGGGGTCAGGGACAATCAGGAGCTGCAGACTACAAAGGCTCCTAGGCCCAACTCCATGTATAAGATACTCTAGTTGACGGCCGCAGCTGAGCTCTCGGCCAATAGCCAGTACTAGCTGCCACCATGTGAGTGAGCCATTTTGGATGTTTCAGTCTAGTCAAGTCTCTAGAGGTCTGAGGCCCCAGCAGACGCTATTGTGGATATGCAGCAAAGAATGAACCTTGCCAAAAGAAAGTTTGGTCCTGCTTGAAAAGAGTGTTTTTATTTTATTTATTTAATAAACAAAAATGGACCACACCAGATAGTTTTTGCAGATAATGTCATTTGTGGTAGGGGCCCTGGGCTGTGTAGTATATCAGCTTGATTTTGGAGGAGTTGTAGACTAGGGTCAGCTCTGTAGGAGCCATGCCTGCATTGCCAAGCCCCGATAAAAACTCTGGACAGAAAAGCTCAAGTTAGCTTCTCTGGTTGGCAAAATTCTGTGCATGTTGCTACACATCATTTCTGGGAGAACTAAGTGCTGTCCTTATTCTGAACTCCACTGGGAGGGAACAACTGGAAGCTCATGCCTGGTCTTTCCTGCACTTTGCTCTATGGGCCTCTTCCCTTTGCTGATTTCAATCTGTATCTTTTCAGTGTAATACATTTTAACCATGAGTATAACAGCCTTTCTGAGTTCCGTGAGTCCTTCTCATTGAACCTGATACTGGTGTTGGGACCACTGAATGGCAGTGGAGAAGCCAACCCATGGAACCATGAGCAACAGTAAGTGGTTGTTTTCAAACCACAGAATTTTGGGATAGACTGTTTTGCTGCAATAGATATCTGAGACAACTGTGTTCTCTACTAGTTGGTAAGATTTTTAAGAGCCAAGAGAACTGAATTTCTGTTGTGAGAGCATAGCACCTATTCATTGCCGGCATTCACTAAACATTTGTTACGTTGAATTGTTAAACTGAAGTAGAGACACCTTTGTGGACTGAGATAGACTAATTGGGAAGGAAGACTTGCAAAATAATTGTGTCATTTTCATATATGTATAACAGAAGAGAATCTCCATGCCTTTGCTATGAAATCTAAAGATAGTTGCAGCTTTTGTGGGGAGCTATGCTAGTAAGGATTCATTATTTTTCTTTCAAGATAATTTTGCCATGGTGTAAAGAATACTGCTTGGAATATACTGGCTCAAGTCCAGGTTTTGTCTTTGCACACTACTTTTATGAACTTGGGTGAGTCTCTTCACTTTACTAAATATCATCTTGAAGCAGTGATAATAGTGGTAATCCCATGAGGTTGTTGTGAGGTTTTAATGCATGAAAAAGTGCTTTGAGAATGGTAAAGTGCTATGTAGGTATAAAGTATCATTGTGCGAGTTGACGGGACTGGCTTAAATTTCATTATTTTTAGCCCTTCTATTCCATCATCTGTCATAAATACTTTTAAATATGGACAGCATCTCAATAGCATAAGTAATATAAAAATCTGGAAAATAACAATAAAGCACCTTTTAAATAGTAGGGTTTTTTTCCCTCTATTTTTCTTACATTATCTCTTCACTACCACGAAGTATTCCACTCACACTTATTTTTTTCAGAAATGAAATGGAGAAAAATAATCAGAAATGGTGGCATGAAATAGGATTTCTTTTCTCCCAGGCGTGTGATATCTCCCTGCCACTCCCATTCACCTCTCTTATCAACATGCCTTTTAGTTTAAAAAAGAGCAACTGCAAAGTGTTGACAAGATACTATTTGTTATGCCCATCAACCTTACTGAACTCTGGACTCTTCTTACTGAGTCAGTTTTGATCATGTCAGATGATGATGCCCCTAGCACTTTGGAACTAGTCCACCAGGCCTATGAGAGCTACTTTTGGGTTCTTCAAGTTCATACCCGCAGCACAGGGAATACAATCCAAAAAGGCTGCCAAAGCCTTGCTGTGAACCTTCTTAAAGATGCTGTCATTTCCCAGCGTCACACCCAGCATACTTCTTTGATGCCATTTATGAAATGTTTGTTGTCTTTCTGGGTCTCATAAAGTGCTAGCTACCCCTTGCACTTACATGCATCCTCTTATGTTTCAGTAAGTTTGAGTACTTGCCAGTTTCTAACATAATAGAATGAAAGAAGATCAGAGCTGGAAGATATTTTAGAGATTGGAGCCCTGGCCCAGAAATTGGTTATGATTTGAGAAGAGTCAAGGGAAGGAGAAATGGCCTCTAATAGGAGTGTGTGAGCATGTTCTGAGACTAGCAAAGAAGGGTTGGAACTGGAGCCTGAAGACAGAGTGTTAAGTTCCAGGTGTGAGGAGCATGGGACTGACAGGCAGCCAAAGCAAGCTAATATACCAGACGATAAATTAGCATTAAAAGTATTTTGACAGCCCGAAAAAATTAGCTGAAACAAACAAGAGGCAATTCCAGAGGTGAATAAAAAAATACTTCCTATAGATTCTAAAATCAATCAGGTTTAACAGAAATTCTCTAAAACACTTAGATTTCAGCTGCCAAGAAGGTGAGAATGAGTCAATCATACGACACCATTCTCTGTAACGTGAATGCAGTCTTAGAATGCATGCATTAAACCCAAAATAAAGAAGGTAATGGTCCCACTCTCCCCTGCTTGAGTTATGTGTAAATTGTGTTCTGTTCTCAGTGCTATATTTATTTTTGAGACAGGGTCTTGCTCTGTTGCCCAAGCTGGAGTGCAGTAATGTGATCATAGCTCACTGCAGCCTCAACCTCCTGGGCTCAAGTGATCCTCCCACCTCAACCTCCCGAATAGCAGGGACTATAGGCGCATGCCACTATGCCTGGCTAATTTTTAAATTTTTTTGTAGAGACAAGGTCTCACTCTATCTCCCAGGCTGATCTGGAACTGCTGGGCTCAAGCAATCCTCCTGACTTGGCCTCCCAAAGTACTGGGATTACAGGTATGAGCCACCATGCCCAGCCCTCAGTGCCATATTTTAAATTGTGTGAATAAACGAGGAGAACATCATACGGTGAGAGATCTAAAAATGACTTCACCTGAGTCATGGTAAGTTGAACTGAGCTAGTTGCTAGATAGTTAAGGAACACAGCAGGTATTTTCAATAATTTGAGGAATTGTTAATATGAAAGAAGAATTAGGACTTACTTTTATGGGTCTTCAAGATAGAATTTGGCAACTGGATGGAAAATGTAATGGGAAAATTAGGACTCACTGATGTTGAGAACTCTCTAGTGAAAGTTGTCCATACACAAAGAAGGATATGGTATGAGAGGGGTACACTACTCATTGGGGAAGTGCTCAAAAAGAAGCTGATTGGCCACCTACCTACCAGTAACTCTGGAAAGCAGAATTCCTGCCTAGGGGAGAGGTCAAACCACATGCTCTTCAAGATCCCTGTCATCTTTTAAGTTTCATGACCTTGTGATCTCCTGCACTGGAGAGAGACATATTGCAGACATTCAGAGATTTCTATTGACAGCCTAGCACTCCAGCTTGCCACAGAATTATGCTGTGTGCTGGCCAGAGAAATGTCTGGTCTGGCCAGAGTCAGTATAGAACGCCATACAACCCAGGCATAAGGTGTTGAATTTAAGTGAATAAATTACCACATACTTGGTGGTTTAAAACAACAGAAATTTGTTGTCTCACAGTTCTGGAGGCCGGAAGTCTGACCTCAAGCTGTTGTCAGGTCCACAGTCTCCCAGAAGTCTCTAGTGGAGAATCTGTTCCTTGCGTCTTCCAGCTTCTGGTGGCTCCAGGCATTCCTTGGTTTGTGGCTGCCTCATTCCAATCTCTGCCTCTGTGGTCACAATGCCTTCTCTTCTGTCTTCTTCCTCTTCGTGTTGCTCATAAGGCTACTTATCACTGGATTTAGAGGTTACTCAGGTAATCAAGGATGAGCATCACATCTCAAGATCCTTAATTTAATTATATCTGCAAAAATCTCTTTTTCAAATAAGATAACATTCACAGATTCTGAAAATTAGGACATGGACATATCATTTCAGGACCACCATTCAACCCACTATACTCATTTTAATGGCCATTACACTATCACTATCATCGATAAATAGTGCTTTGCCTATGATGGTACTTAAAGCATCTTGTGAGATTCTCAACAGAGACAGTCTAGTGCTTAATAAGCTCACTCTTGGAATCAGAAAGATCTGAGTTTGATGACAGTTTTGCTATTTAGAAGTGTATCTCTGGCAGGGGTGAACTTTATTTCTGATTCCTCACCTCTAAAATGAGAATAATGGTACTTATCTCACAGGGTTAATATGAGTAGTCAATACAAGAATGCTTGTAAATTACTTAACATAGGGCCAGGCACATTGCTGACATTCCACAGGTGATTTTATTAATGAGTTAATTCCTTTCCTCTGGTTTTAGGCTATCTGAGGTGTCAGGCTTTGATCATTCCCTGGAAATGTAGTTGAAATTAACATACGTTTATTGAGGATTGACTCTGCACCATACACTATCATATATAATAGGTATGAATGGTAAACAAGACAGACATGGTCTTTGCCCTCACAGATCTTAGAGTGTGATGGCATCACGTTGTCTGGGCAATTATTATTATTTTTTAACATGACCTCAAAGCACAGGTAATAAAAGCAAAAATAGACAAATGGGATTACATCAAATGGAAAAGTTTCTGCACAGCAAAGGAAACAATCAACAGACTGAAATGTAAACTAAAATTAAATTTCTAAGCCCCCCAACTGAGTAAGTGAATCTCCCTCTCAGCCAGGAGGATCCCAAAGAAACCTCAAAAACTAGTTCAGGCCATGACAGGAAGGAGGCTGGGGTCAGACATGCCTCATTCTACCCTCTCCGTTTTGGAGTTTAGACACAACTCAATATTAACATTAAAATAGAGATCCTAAGACTGACAGAACAGATTATTTGTAGCAATAAGAGACCAATTCCAGACCATGGAGACTGCACCCTCCTGGCAGGCACAGAGCCTCACCCTCGCCACTCCACCCCCTGTCCACACTCACCGCCAGCTCACCGTGGATGATGATACCACTGCCCCTGTCTTTGACAAAGGCTCCGACATGTGCAAGGCCATCTTCAGGGGTGATGATGCCCCCCTGCTGTCTTCACCTCCATCATGTGGTACCTGTGATGGCGGGCATGGGTCACAAGGACTTCTACATGGGCGATAAGGCCCAGAGCAAGAGAGGCATCCTGACCCCGAAATACCCCATGGAGCATGGCATTGTCACCAACTGGGATGACATGGAGATCTGGCACCACACCTTTTACAACAAGCTATGTGTGGCTCCCAAGAAGTACCCCATGCTGCTGACCCAGGCCCCCCTGAACCCCAAGACCAACCATGAGAAGATGACCCGGATCATGTTTGATACTTTCAGCACCCTAGCCATGTACTTGACCATCCAGGCTGGTATGCCTCTGGCCATACCACTGGCATCATGATGGACTCTAGTGATGGGGTCACCCATACTATGCCCATCTACGAGGGGCACATCCTGCCTCTGGACCTGGCTGGCCAGGACCTGACCAACTACCTCATGAAGATCCTCATGGAGGGCAGCTACAGCTTTTCCACTATGGAAGAGCAGAAAATCACGCTTGACATCAAGGAGAAGCTGCACTATATCGCCCTGAACTTCGAGCAGGAGATGGCCACTGCAGCCTCCAGCTCCTCCCTAGAGAAGAGCTAGGAGCTGCTCAATGGCCAAGTCATCACCATCAGCAACCAGTGGTTCTGCTGCCCCAAGACCTCTTCCAGCCTTCCTTCCTGGGCATGGAATTCTGTGGCATCCATGAAACTACCTTCACCTCCATCATGAAGTGTGACATGGACATCTGCAAAGACCTGTACACCAACACAGTGCTCTCTGGCGGCACCACCATGTGGCATTGGTGACAGAATGCAGAAAGAGAGAGAGATCACCGTCCTGACCCCCAGCACGATAAAGATCAAGATCATTGCTCCTCCTGTGCACAAATACTCTGTGTGGATCGGTGGCTCCATCCTGGCCTCCCTGTCCACCTCCCAGCATATGTGGATCAGCAAGCAAAAATACCACGGGGCGGCCCCTTCATCACCCTCAGCAAATGCTTCTAGGCAGACTGTTACTTAGCTGCATTATGCCCATTCTTGACAAAAACCCAGCTTGCCAGAAAACAAGATGAAATTGGCATGGCCTTATTATTGTTATTATTATTTGTTGTTTTTTAGCTTCACTCAGGATTTGAAAACTGGAACAGTGGAGGTGACAGCAGTCGGTTGGAGCAAGCATCCCCCAAAGTTCTAAAATGGGGCCAAGGACCTTGATTGTACATTGTTCTTTTTTTAAATAGTCATTCCAAATATCGTGAGATGCATTGTTACAGGAAGTCCCTTGCCTTCTCAAAAGCCACCCCAGTTCTCTCTAAGGAGACTGGCCCAGTCCTCTCCACACAGGGGAGGTGATAGCATTGCTTTCATGTAAATTATGTAATGCAAAACATTTTTAATCTTTGCCTTAAATTTACTTTTAAAATTTTGTTTTATTTCAAATGATCAGCCATTGTGAACCCCCTTTTGTCCCTCAACTTGAGATGTATGAAGGTTTTTGGTCTTGCTTGGAGTGGGGGAAGGTGTGGAGGCAGCCAGGGCTTACCTGTATACTGACTTGAGACCAGTTGAATAAAAGTGCACACCTTAAAAAAAAGATACCAACTCCAACCTGACTTTGATATAACATCACATGACAGATAACAGGCCCTAAAGGAACTCAAAATATTCTATCCTAAAATATGTTTCTTTGACATATTTTGAAATGGCCCTGCAAAACCATCTCTTGTGGGGGAAATCTACATTCTGTACAGAATGCCCTTCCCTTTCCAGGTGTTTTTCTGTTCCAGGAGAGAATTAACTAAGGATCTGACACCTTTTAAGGTCCAATAAGAGACATTCACCATCTATTCTCTCTGTAGCCTGCTACCGGAGCCTTCATCTATATGACAAGAATCTTGGGATTCCACAACCACCTCCTTACCTTAAGTCAAGTTGACTTTAACTCTTCAGGCAGAGATTAACTCTTTCAACCAATTTGCTCATCAGGAAAACCTTTGAATGTACCTATGACCTAGAAGCCCCCCTGCTTTGAGATGTCCCACCTTTGTGGGCCAAACCAATGCAGACCTTACCTATATTGATTTATGTGTTTGCCTGTGACTTCTGTCTCCCCAAAAGGTATAAAATCAACCTATAACCCTACCATCTTGGGCACATGTTCTCAGGACCCCCTGAAGCTGTGTCATGGGCCATGATCCTTAATCTTGGCAAAATAAACCTCTAAATTGATTGAGACCTGTCTCAGATACTTTTTGGTACAGAAGACACACCCTAAAGAATGGGGAAAATATTTGCAAACCATACATCTTATAAGGGGTTAATAACCAAAATTATAAGGAACTCTAACAAATCAATAGCAAAAATACAAGCAATCTGATTTCTAAAATGAGCAAAAGACCTAATGTATTAGTTCATTTTCACACCGCTATGAAGAAATACCCAAGGCTGGGTAATTTATAAAGAAAAGACGTTTAATTGACTCAAGTTCTGTACGGCTGGAAAGGTCTCAGGAAACTTACCATCATGGCAGAAGGCAAAGGGAACAAAGGCACCATCTTCATAGGGCAGCAGGAAGGAGACGTGCTGAGCAAAGGGGGAAAAGCCTCTTATAAAATCACCAGATCTCGTGAGAACTCACTATCGTGAGAAGAGCATGGGGGTAACCACCCCCATGATTCAATTACCTTTCACCAGGTCCCTCCAACGACACGTGGGGATTATGGGAACTACAAGATGAGATTTGGGTGGGGACACAGCCAAACCATATCACCTAAATGGGCATTTTTCAAAAGAAGACATACAAATGACCAACAGGTATATGAAAAAATGTTCAACATCACTAATTATCAGGGAAATGAAAATCAAAACCACAATGAGATAAGGTCACACCTGTTAGAGTGGCTGTTGTCAGAAAGACAAAAGACAAAAGGATGTGGAGAAAAAGAAACCCTTGCATGCTCTTGGTGGGAATGTAAGTTAGGGCAACCATTATGGAAAACCTTATGGAGGTGTCTCAAAAAATTAAAATTACAACTACCATAGGATCCAGCAATCCCACTCATAGTGGAATGCACTGGTGTATATCCAAAGGAAATAAAATCAGTATGTTGTAGAGATATCTGTGCCCCCATGTTTATCGCAGCACTATTTACAATAGTCATGATATGAAATCAACTTAAAAGTCCATCAATGGATGAATGGATAACAAAAATGTGGTACATATACACAGCGGAATACTATTCAGCTACAAAAAAGAAGGAAATTCTGTTGTTTGCAGCAAAATGGATGAACCTGGAAGACATTATGTTAATTGAAATAAGCCAGGCATAGGAAGACAAATACCATGTATTCTCACTCATGTGGAATCTAAAAAAGTTGATCTACTAGAACTGAAAAGAAGAATGGCAGTTACCAGAAGCTAGGGTGGTTGCAGGGAGGGGAGTTCAGGAGATGTTGGCGAAAGTATACATAATTACAATTAGGTAGGAGGAATAAGTTCAAGAGACCTATTGTATAGGATGATGACTATCGTAATGATATAGTATATTTTTGAAAAATGCTAAGAGAGTAGATGTTAAGTGTTCTTACTGCAAAATGACAACTATGTGAGGTAATGCATTTAATAATTAGCTAGATGTAAGCATTCTACATTGCATATATACTTTAAAACATGTTGTATGTGATAAATACATACAATTTTATATGTCAATTTAAAAATAAATACATTTTAAAATCAAAACAACAAAAATAAAGTGGCATTCCATATTCTCCTTTAGTTTTGGCAGGAAAAATGTCAAAGATATAAATAAATGGTTGAATAAATACATGGAGAAAAGATAAACCCAAACCTTTTATAATCCTGTTTCTTTAAGGAATGGAAAGTAATTTTAATATTACCTTAAATAAGTCATGGTTAATAAAATTATAGATATACTCTTTATATGTTGGGTGGTATGGTTTGTCAGGTATCATCTCAATTATCACAAGGGCACCTCAAAGTAGGCTTTATTTTCAGATGAGGAAACTGGAGCTTAGCGAGAACATTTATACTACCCAAGGTCTTGCAGCTTCCAAATGGCGGAGCTGGAATTGGAACTCAAGTAGTGAGACTTTAGAACTTACTTTCCAAGATGAATATGTTACACTGCTTCCCTGTATGCTAAAATAGGAGCACAATGTTGGTCATAAAATGTTGTTTTTGAAGTGCATCGTTGCATACATTATTTTTGGACCATCTTTTCCTTCTTACACCCATTGCCCTTGTGAATAAATGTCTGAAATATTTATTTGATTCATGCCTTCCTACTGCATTTTAAGCTCAGTGATGCTGGGCTTTGTCTTTTCGTCCACCTTTGCATTCCCAGCTTCAGCACACTTAGTTACTGTACAGAGTGAGCGCTGAGGAGTTTTTGTTGATTATATAAATGATCATTCCTCTATTTCTCTTTGTTAGTGAAGAAAAGACAAATTGCTGAGGAATGTAAGACAATTTTAATTATCTGGTTTCTATAACCATGGTACCCTGTCCTGACAGCTCTTAATACTTGTAATATCTAATTATTCAGGAGGCAACATTTGTTAGCTGCCTTATTTTAGGCAGCATATCAACTCTTAGGTGGGAATTACATTTTCATATTCATAGGGTTCAGAAATGTACCTTTTGAAGGGTTCATGGGGGTGGTATTTTAAATGTACTTTTAAAAAGCTGCACTCAAAGAAACTAATTTGAGGTTTTTTTTGGCTGACAAGATTTTCCTAGGTATGGCTGAGATGCTAACAAATCTACCTTTCCAGTAGTAATATATGCATATCATAGAGTACTGTACTTGAAGATGACTCTGTATCTTCCGTTGGAACCCTAGGAAGGAGCGCTATGTTTGATCTGTCTATACTCTGCAGCTGTGGAACCTATAACATGTTTTGCTGCCGTTCATTCATAGTATCCAAGATGAGTTTTATATAGTACCTAGGAAAGTGCCTGGTACATAGCAGGCACTCAATAAATGCTGGTTGGCTGGCTGACTGAATAAATGCATGAATGTATGGTTTGAATCAACTTGATCTGATTTAAAGAAACAGAAATATCCCCCACCACCTGCAAATGACAAAAACTCCCATAAGCACCCATTTTGGGGGGTTAAAGCTTTAGAAGGCAATTAGAACGCAAGTATACCAAATGAATATCTAACCCACTACCTTGAATTAGTATTCCAGACTTAGAGCTTTCCAAGCTCTAGATGAAACAAAAGATTTAAGAAGATGAAATACAGGGCAGGCCCATTTCGATGAGAAGTAGGGGATATGGGATGAGCAAAGAAATTGTCCAGGATAGGAAGTCAGATGGACAGGATGAGGGACCTGTAGAGGCACCAAAAGCCACATTTTTGGCTTCCCATTCACCATCTGAGTCCACTCGGATTTCTAGGTGCGGTGAGCAGAGCAGGGCTGCGGCCCAAAGAGACAGGTGGCTGTCTCTGACTTTGGAGTATTTTTTATTTGGAGTGTCACGTGTATGTCTCTGGTAAATGTGGTACTAAATGCTTGACTGTTCCAACTCTCCCAGCCCTAGCAGAGTGAGCTAAACATTTGCTGTGTCAGCCAATCTCCAAGGAGGACTGTAATGATTCTTGCCCCTCCATATTCAAGTCCTCATGTAGACCCTTCCTGTACCAAATAGGACATTGCAGAGTGATGATGTGTGACCTCTGAGGTTAGATCATAAAAGACAGCCTAGCTGCCACCTTGGGCTCTTGGACAGTTTGCTCTGGAGGAAGCTAGTAACCTTATCATGAGGACACATACACAGCCCTGTAGAGAGGACCATGTGGAGAGAGGAACCAAGGCCTCTCACCAACAGTCAGCACCAACCTCCTAGGCATGTGAGCGAGCCACCTTGGAAGCAGATGCTCCAGCCCCAGTCGAGCCTTTATTTGACTGCAGCCCTGGCTCGTATCTTGAGTACAACCTCATGAGAAACCAGAACTAGAACCATGGAGCCAAGCTGTCCCCAGATTCTTGACACCTATTAAATGTTTATTGTTGTTTTAAGCCACTAAGTCTGGAGTGATTTTTTTTACATAGCATTAGAGACTAACTCATTTTCTTTGTCTTAAAGTCTGTGATCATAATTGCTATTATGTCAGTTTGTTAAGTAGGTATCAAGTCTTCTAGACTTCTTTAAAGGTGGTGATTTTTTTTTTCTTTTTTCTAGTTTCACGTAAGAACTCAAGAATGTGAGAATGTAGAGCAAAAACTAGAGTCAGGCAGGCATACACTTGAATCTTGGTTTGGCCACCTGTGTGACTTTGAACAAGTTACTTAACTCATAAATTTATTATGAGCATTAAAAGAACAAATGCATTTCAAGTGCTTAAGAGAGTGTATGGCTTATAGTAAGAACTCAAGAAATGCTACTATAGTGATTAACTTTACGTAAAAAGATACTTCTAAGGGCCTTGCCTTATGGGCAGCAACCACTAGCTAATACTCTAAAGTAGCTGAAGTGTGTTCTGTGCCTAAATGGAGAATTTGATTTCTATCAGAATTATTAACTAAATTTTTTTTTAAATATATATATATTTTTTAAACATGGGGTTTCACCATGATGGCCAGGCTGGGCTTGAACTCCTGACCTCAGGTGATCCACCCACCTTGACCTCCCAAAGTGCTAGGATTACAGGCGTGAGCCACCATGCCTAGCCATTATTAACTAAATTTAAACATATAATTATTAACTAACTAAATGTAAATTATTTACATTTAAATTATTAACTAAGTTAAAAGATATAATTAATATGCCATAAAATTCACCCACTTTAAGTGCACAATTCAATGATTTTTAGTAAATTTACTGAGTTGGGCAAGTATTACCATTGCCTAGTTTCAGAATATTTTCATTGCCTCGAAAGGAAATCTTGTGTCCATTTCCAATCACTTCCCATTCTTACCTCCAGTCCCAGGCAACCACTAATTGACTTTCTGTCTCTATAGATTAGCTTTTTTTTTTTTAAACATATAAAAAGAATCATACAGTATGTGGTCTTTTGTGTTTTGCTTCTTACACATACTATGTTTCTGAGGTTCTTCCATGTTGTGGCATGTATCATTACTTTATTTCTTTTTATTGCCAAAAATATTCTATTGTTTGGCTATACCACATTTTGTTTATCTGTTCAGTCATCAATCAACACTTGGTTTGCTTCCATGTTTTGGCTTTTATGGATGCTGCTTCTATGAACATGGGTGTACAAGTTTTTGTGTGGACGAATGTTTTCATTTAGCTTGGATAAATACCAAGGAGTGGAACTGATGGGTAGTATGGGAAAAGCATATTTAACTTTTAAAGAAACTGCCAAACCATTTTCCAAAATGACTACACCACTTTGGAAATGAGAGTTCTTGTTTATCCACATCCTTGCCAATATTTCTTATTGTTTATTTTTTATTTATTTATTTTTGAGACAGAATCTCGCTCTGTCGCCAGGCACCAGGCTGGAGTGCAGTGGTGCGATCTTGGCTCACTGCAACCTCTGCCTCCTGGGTTCAAGCAATTCTCCTGCTTCAGCCTCCCGAGTAGCTGGGACTACAGGCACACACCACCTTGCCCAGCTAATTTTTGTATTTTAGTAGACACGGGGTTTCACCATGTTGACCAGGATCGTCTCAATCTCTTGACCTCGTGATCTGCCCGCCTCGGCCCCCCAAAGTGCTGGGATTACAGGCGTGAGCCACCGCGCCTGGCCTATTGTTTATTTTTTGATTTGTCTTGATTGCTATAGCTTTATAGTAAGTTTTTTAAATTGCAAAGCGAAAGGCCACCAAATTTCTATTAAAAAATCATTTTGGCTGGGCGCGGTGGCTCACACCTGTAATCCCAGCACTTTGGGAGGCCAAGGCAGGTAGATCATGAGGTCAGGAGTTCAAGACCAGCCTGGCCAATATGGTGAAATCCCATCTCTACTAAAAATACAAAAGTAAGCTGGGCATGGTGGCACATGCCTGTAATCCCAGCTACTCGGGAGGCTGAGGCGGGAGAATCGCTTGAACCTGGGAGGCAGAGAGTGCCGTGAGATCGTGCCATTGCACTCCAGCCTGGGCAACAGTGTGACTCCGTCTCAAAAAAAAAATCATTTTAGCTCTTCGGCGTCTTTTGGTTTTTCATAAAAATTTTAGGATCAGCTCATGATTTTTTGTGAGAGAAATTGAGAGAAAGAGAAAGTCTGCTGGAATTCTGATGGGGACTGCACTAAATCTATTGATTAATTTGGAAGAATTGCCATTTTAACAATAAGAAGTTTTCCAATTCACGAACATGGACGTTCTCCATTTATTTACATATTCTTTAATTTCCCTCAGCAATGTTTTATAATTTTCATTGCACATGTCTTGCAATTCTTTTGTTAAATGTATTCCTAAATTTTTATTCTTTTTGGTGATACTATGGATGGAATTATTTTCTTAATTTCACTTTTGGACTGTTCATTCTTTATGTATACATATATACAAATACAATTGATTTTCATATATTGGTATTGTCGTTTGCAACCTTGCTGAACTTGTTTATCAGTTCTAATAAGTGTTTTGGGAACTCCTTAGGATTTTCTATTCACAGGATTAGATCATTTGTGAAGTTTTACTTCTTTTTTTCTAGCTGAATGCTTTCTACTTCTTTTTAATTATGTGATTGCTCTGGCCAGACCTCCAGTGCAATGTGGAGTAGAATTGGTGAGATGGACATCCTTTCCTTGTTTCTGATTTTGGGGGAACAGCATTCAGTGTTTCACTGTGAAATAGGATGATGATGCTAACTGTAGGTTTTTCATAGACGTGCTTTCTCAGATTGAGGAAGTTCCCTTCTATTACAACTTTGTTGAGTGTTTTTATCATAAAAGGGTATTGAATTTTGAGAAATGCCTGTTCTATGTCTATTACATTATTTGAATTTTGGCTTTTTTTGTTTGTTTTTTTGGTTTTTTTGAGACGGAGTCTCACTCTGTCTCCCAGGCTGAAGTGCAGTGGCGCCACCTCAGCGCACTGCAACCTCCGCCTCCCTCCCAGGTTCAAGCAATTCTCCTGCCTCAGCCTCTCGAGTAGCTGGGACTACAGGTGCATGCCACCATGCCCAGCCAGATTTTTTGTATTTTTAGCAGAGACTGGGTTTCACCATGTTGGCCGGGATGGTCTCGATCTCTTGACCTCATGATCCTCCTGCCTCAGCCTCCCAAAGTGCTGGGATTACAGGCATGAGCCACTGCACCCAGCCTGAATTTTGGCTTTAAACTAACTTTGTATTCCTGGAATAAATCCTACTTGGTCTTGCACAAAGAAAGAATATTTATGTGTGTATTATGTTGTTGTTTGGTGGAGTGTTCTATAGATGTTATTTAGGTCAAGTTGTTTGATATATGTATAGCAATACACATAAGGCCCAGAAGTCTTATATATCCTTGCTGATTTTCTGTCTAATCATTCTATCAATGATTGAGAGCACAGTATCAAAGTCTACAAATTTATGGTTGAGTTGTATATTTTTCCGTTTTTGATTGATATAAGCTGTAGACGTAGTAATGGCTCCCCAAATATGTCTGAGTCATAATTCCCAGAATCTATGATTATGTTATATTATGTGACAGAAGATAATTAAGGTGGGAGGTGAAACTAAAATGTCTAATCAGCTGACCTTAACAATATCGGAAGTAGCGCTTAGTCTAAAATGACTCATCATTCCTTCCTGCCCACAAATGCACACAACCAACACCAAATTAGAACATCATGTTCTGTCTCTATAGAGAGAGGGAACAGGATCCAGTATCCCACTCATTATATCAAGAAGCAAAAGATTTGGGTTCTTCTTCAGCCTTTTGTGTGACATTGAGCAAACTACTCAATTTTACCGGGCCTCAATTTTGTATCTTCAAAATATTTTGTACTTATCACAGGATAATATATATTAAATGCTTGAGCTCCTCAAGTGGATGTTAAGAAATAGGAGTAAAATAATCTAAACCTCATCTTATGCAAGAAGAGAGGTGGTGTGGTTGAAAACATTCACTGCATGGGCACTGGGAGGCAGCAACTCTTTTTCACAAAAATGCCAAGGGTTAAATACAAGAAAAATCTTGAGACTACTTTCCATCTCACAACAAATGACATTTACAACGATTCTGGTTGTCTTTCACATTCTGTACATTTAGTTCTGAGAGAGAACTGCTTCACGCAGGCTTCTGAAAACCTTTTTGCTGCCATGGTGAAGCAGAAACTCCTCCCCCTACCTCCATCTCTTCATCATTTGACTTGGAAAATTTAACAGGATAATATCTCAGCATCGTTCCTGTGACTTTAATACTGCGAGCCCTTCAGAGAATCCAATGACCACTTCCTTTTCTGAAATCTGTGTATTCTTAATTTGGTCTTGCCGCCTGCTCTCCAGCGCTTTCCCCTCCTCACTCCACCCCTGCTAACACACACCTACTCACACAATTTACACCCACACAGTGATTCCAACATAAAGTGTGGGCTTGTGAAGTGGCAGACTTTTTGAAAACCACAAATGCAGATACCAAGGCAATCTCCAGTTACATAAACTGCAGGGCCCAGTGCAAAATAAAAATGCACGACTCCTTGTTCAAAAAGCAGGAGCAAAGTACATTAGAGGTACTAAAAATGTAAAGCTTTATTCTTTCTTCTGTGGTCTCTTTTTCTTGACTTGTCATTACGTTTTTTATTTGCTAATGTGGTCTCAGTATGAAAGTAACGAAAAATTTAAATTATTAGCGTGAATTGGGTCACTTATGTTTACGTTACCCAGTGCTACTTTTAAATCAAAATATAAGAGCATTTCACCCATATGCAGAATCATCAAAATTATGCAATTAGTATTTTGTAGGTCACATATGGATATATGTTTCATTCTTATCAGAACAATGGAAAACATGACACAAAACAAAGCCAAATACTTTTATTTCGTATCTTGATATGCACACATGCTCCCAACACTCTCTCCTTTGGCTTACTGATGAATAAGGGAAAACTGAAAGGAAAAGGAACCAGGGGTTGGCCTGTTTTCCGTTTTCTTTTATATCATCATTTTCAGAGAAAGCGGTTGGCTAATAAAGGAAAGCAACACGGGTAAGATAGGATATAATGGGATCTCTTGGTTGTCTGTGTTCTGTGTTTCTTAGAACATTACTTTCTTTTTTCTTTTTTTTTTTTTTTTTGAGACAGAATCTTGCTCTGCAGCCCAGGCTGGAGTGCAGTCGTCTGATCTTGGCTCACTGCAATCTCTGCCTCCCAGGTTCAAGCGATTCTCGTGTCTTAGCCTCCTGAGTAGCCGTGATTACAGATATGCGCCACCATGCCTGGAAAATTTTTTAATTTTTAGTAGAGACGGAGTTTCACCATGTTGGCCAGGCTGTCTCGGACTCCTGACTTCAGATGATCTGCCTGCCTCAGCTTCCCAAAGTGCTGTGATTACAGGCGTGAGCCACAGCGCCCAACCGGAACACCGTTACCTTCTTGGCAAGTTCTGGTTCAGGCCAGGTTCGGTGGCTCATGCCTGTAATCCCAGAATTTTGGGAGGTCGAGGCAGGAGGATCACTTGAGATCAGGAGTTCAAGACCAGCCTGGCCAGCATGGCGAAACCCCGTTTCTACTAAAAATACAAAAATTAGCCAGGCGCGGTGGCAGGCACCTGTAATCCTAGCTGCTTGGGAGGCTGAAGCAGAAGAATCACTTGAGCCTGGGAGACGGAGGTTGCAGGGAGCCAAGATCGCACCACTGCACTCCAGCCTGGGCCACAGAGCAAGATTCTGTCTCGAAAGAAAAAATAAAATCCTGGTTCAAATGGTAACATGGCTTCTGGTGCTGTCAGTGCCCTTACTTATTCAGTTGTAGAAGTAACATCTTTACGTTGATTCACTTTTAGTGTCAGCGAACTCTTGATGCATCAAGGTTCCACCGGAATTTTGTGCTCATGAGGTATTAAAATGTTCTACGTGAATAAGGGAACAAGGACTAGTGGACACACATGCTGCTCTTATCTTGTCTGCTTATGCTTATGCTCCATTGTTCCATCAGACTTCACTTACGAAATACAAGTTTGAAGATGGAATTGCTAAGAACTTTGAGACAGCAACAGCCAGGCATTACACCAAGCACAAGACCCCTCAGAGTATGAGGCCCTGTGTGACTGCACAGGTGGCACACTCATGAAGTTGGCCCTGAGGCCATCTTTTCCTCTAACTTCGTCCCCTTTAGCAGGCATGTCACCTTTGCTACTTCCTCTCTGAATCATTTTCAAAGTAGTTTATAAATGATAAATAAGCATCAGTGTTCATCACTGTTGTCTGGCATGCCAAGGGACATGTGCTCGAGCAGGATTGTTCATTCTTCTCATTGGCCCCCACAAACCGCACTGAAGCTGGATGTTTTAGGAGAATTTCTGGAAAAGAATACACCAGCCCTTTGCAATCCTCCAATTCACGATGAGGTTACATTTTTGAATTCTAAGGATGCAGAAAGTAGCCTGAAAGCTTTGGCCTTGATATCACCTAGGAGGCCATGTTCCTTCCTTATAACAGAGGCTGTTGCTGGCAAGCATTCCTGCTTCATCTACTTTTTTTTCTTGTATTTTATTATTATTTATTTGATTTTAAATAATACCTTTATTGAGATGTGATGCGTACACCATAAAATTCATCCTTTCGGAGTATACAAATTCAGCAGTTTTCAGTATATTTACAAAGTTGTATAACCATCACCACTGCCTAATTCCAGAACATTTTTATCCCCCCAAGGATGAAATTGTATCCCATTTTCACCTCCCCCATTAGAAGCCATTCCCCATTCCCTCCCACCCCCGTAGGCTCTGGCAACTATCAATTCACCATCTGTCTCCATGTGGCCTTTATGCCTGACTTGTTTAGCTTAGCACAATGTTTTCAAGGTCCATTCGTGTTGTAGCATGTATCAGAACTTTATTTCTTTTTATGACTGAATAATATCCCATTGTATGGGTATGCCACATTTTGTTTATTCAATCATAATTTGGGTCGTTTCTACCTTTTGGCTATCATGAAAAATGCTTACAGCATAAATATTCATGTACAAGTTTTTGTGTAGACATATGTTTTCAGTTCTCTTGGGGAAATAAGGAGGAACAGAATAGCTGGGTCATGTGGTAACTCTATGATAAACTTTGAGAGGAACTGCCAGACTGGTTTCCACTGTGGCTGCATCATTTTATATTTCCACCAGCAACATATGAGGGTTCCAATTTTTCCCCATCCTTGTCGACACTTGTTATTATCTGTCCTTTTGACTATAGCCATCCTAGTAGGTATGAGGTGATATCTCATCATGGTTTTGATTTTTATTTATCTAATGACTAATAATATGTGTTTATTGGCCTATATGTCTTTGGAGAAATGTCTACTCAAACTTTTGCCCAATTTGTAATTGGGTAATTTGTGTTTTTTCTTTTTATATTGTATTTTATGTTATAATCTCTTTTGTTAAATTTATTCCTGTTTTTTTTTTTTTTTTCTGGGTCCTCTTCTCACCAGAGACCTTTTTATTCTTTTTGATGCTATTCTAAATAGGATTGTTTCCTTAATTTCATTGTCAAATTGTCCATTATGAGTGTATTGAAGTACAAATGATTTTGTATGCTGGTTTTGTATCTTGCAATCTTGCTGAACTCATTAGTCCTAATAATTTTGGTGTCAATTCCTTATGATCTTCTGTATTTAAGACCTTGTCATCTGTGAATACACATAGTTTTACTTCTTCCTTTCTGATCTGTATGTGTTTTATTTGTTTTTCTTGTCTAATTGCCAGGGCTATAACCTCCCTTACAATATTGAATAAAAGTGGTGACAGTGGACATCCTTGTCTTTTTCCTGATTTTATGGGGAAAGAATTTAGTCTTTCATCATTAAGTATGATATTAACCCTGAATTTTTGTAGATGTCCCTTCTCAGGTTAAGATCTCTTCTATTCCCAGTTTCTTGAGTGTTTTTATCATGAAAGTGTGCTGGATTTTCTCAATGCTATCTCAGCATCCATTAATATAATCATGTGGTTTTTGTCCTATATTTTATTAATATGGTATATTGGTTGATTTTGTATGCTAAACAACCTTGCATTCTTGTGATAAAGGCCAGTTGGCCATGGTATATAATTCTTTTTATATGTTGCTGGATTCAGTTTGCTAGTATTTTTTTTTGAGATGGAGTCTTGCTCCGTCACCAGGCTGGAGTGCAGCGGCACGATCTCAGCTCACTGCAACCTCCGCCTCCCAGGTGCAAGCGATTCCCGTGCCTCAGATTCCAGAGTACCTGGGACTACAGGTGTGTGCCACCACGCCCGGCTACTTTTTTGTATTTTAGTAGAGATGGAGTTTCACCACATTGGCCAGGATGGTCTCGATCTCCTGACCTTGTGATCCACCCACCTCGGCCTCCCAAAGTACTGGGATTACAGCCGTGAGCCACTGTGCCTGGCCAGTTTGCTAGTATTTTTTAAAGGATTTTTCTATCTATATTCATAAGAGGTATTGATTTGTAGTGTCTTTAGTAACTTTCCTGGACTAATTATATAAAATCTGTATTCTTTGTTGTGTGTAGCCACTGAAGTCTCTGCTTAATTAGCATAGTGGTCAGCTATTAATGGAATGAAGATTTTTTTAAATATGTTGAACCAATGAGTCTCCCAGCCTTTGCTGAAGGGCTCCATATATGTGTTGGAATATGCTTTGAATGTTTCAGCAGGCAGGTTTGCACCTCTGCCTTAGCTTTCTCTTCCTGCTTGTGCAGAGCCTTAAGATCAGCTGCAGGTGAGAGTTTAGTCTTCTTTTTCTCACATACATTGTATTAGGCTTTAAGGGTAGGGCTTTCTGAGGTCTTTCCTGGACCGTGCGCACAGACTAGCACATTCATGTACCCTCCTAGATTCCCTGGACTATATCAGAGCTCCTCAAAGCCTCTTATAAACATCTCATTCCTCAGTTTTATCTTTTACATTTTTTGATCAGTCTCTTATTAGCCCCAACTAGTAATGCCACCTTAAGCAGCTGTGATGTTATGCAACTGCCAATTCTTGTTTTTATAAATACCCTGCAGGATATTTGTACAGAGTAGGCTTTTGTACAGAGAAGTCTCTGACTCAGGCCAAATGAAGATGAAGCCTGAGAATGGAGCTTTTTAGTGAACTGCCAGACATGTTAAATAGTAATAATTCTCTGAAGCTGGATCTTTTGGGAAACTCCAAACCTCTTTTGTCCTCTCCAGTGGATGCTAGACTGCTGGATTTTCCAGCCATTGTAGTTACATTTTTCAAGGCCTTTAAGGCTACTGCAGAGCTGGGGAGAGAAGGATGAGATTAAGATAGGTTAAAATGCCACAATATTTGCTGTTCTTACTAAGATTTAGCTATTTTTCTTGAATAAACATTCCTAAGACTGTTGCACGTTTTAATTTCCAGAGTCCTGAAAAGGTTGATTCTGACAGGTTTTTTTCCAGTATTGTTGCTTTTATGAGGAGCGGATTTTCAGAGGTTCTTACTCTACCATTCCAGAAATTGACATTGAGCTGCTTCACTTATCTTAATAAAAAAAGAAAAGAGGGCCAGGCACGGTGGCTCATGCCTGTAATCCCAGCACTTTGGGAGGCCGGGGCGAGCGGATCATGAGGTCAAGAGATCGAGACCATCCTGGCCAACGTGGTGAAACCCCGTCTATACTAAAAATACAAAAATTAGCCAGGCATGTTGGTGGACACCTGTAGTCTCAGCTACTCGGAAGGCTGAGGCAGGAGAATCCCCTGAACCTGGGAAACGGAGGTTGCAGTGAGCCAAGATCGCACCACCGCACTCCAGTCTGGAGACAGAGCAAGACTCTGCCTAAAAAAAAAAAAAAAGAAAGGAAAAAGTTTCCCTGTATTTACACAAAAAAGAAGCTCTTCTTAATTTTTCTTTACCTCCCTATGCTCACAGCTGGTGTCTCTCAGAGATAAAGGGGTGTTCTCAGGCCTTTTTCTACAAACTAACATTCATTAAACTTGGGATTGGGAATGGAGGGACCATAAAGTGTGTCCCTGTTCTCCAGGAGCCCTTTCTTTCCTGAGCTGTCATCCCTTCTTAAAGCCACCTTGTGTCACAGTCAATTAATTAGTCAGGAGCATGTTTTATGACAATTCTCAACTTTTATTCTGCTGTGACACAAATGACGTGTATCATACTCCCACGTATGTACTTAAGGTAACAAATGTCTACAGTCCACTGTCTTTCCCACCCAGAAAGGTATGTCAGAAAAAAAGAGTTAGTACATGTCTTAGCCTGGGTTACAGCAGAAGTAGACCCTGAGACAAGGATTTGAGTGCTAATGATTAATTTGGGTGAGGGGTACCAGAAGGCACTGACTGAGGATTGAGGATATAAGGCAGGGAAGCCAACGAAGGGTATGTATTCTAGCAAGTTACCACCATAGGCAACTGGAGTGCAATACCTCTGGGGAATCTTGGAGCTAGTATAAAATACACACCTCAGAGTTATCTCAACCAAAGGGATAGGAAGCTGAGGTATTTACCTTCCAACTCCCATTCATCATTGGGAGTTAGTTCATTCTTCAGAACTTTCATTTTGCCATGCATAGGGCCCTGCATGCTCTGGTAGCCAGCAAAACCCTCTGAAGCAGAGAGTCACAGCTATTCACAGTAAGCAGCCTTTAGTCTTTGTAGGGGTGAGGCTGAGGGGTTTTGGGTAGGGCACTAACAATGTCTGCTACAGTGCTAATAGCATTACTATTGGGAAAATGTTGGATTCTGTATAATAGAAGTCAATAATTCATATACCTGAGTATTTAACTTCTGTTAGTAGCAGGTAACATGATACATCTCATAGGAGGATGAAGCTTACTGCTTTATAACAAACATTTAAAAAAGACCAAACAAATTATATTAGGGAGTTTGGTGATAGTTCCACTGAGCCAGTAATTATCATAACTATAAGGATATAGTTGGTCAATAGGCTTATACCATCATAATGAGTTTGCAACAGACTCACTTGTTATAACAATTCAATAATGATTATATTTATTTGTCTTTCCACTGACAGGTTTCAATATCTTCACAGACCTTCTCCACAGATTTTACAGCTTTCCAGGTGGAGATACACAGTGGCAAGTCTCTCTCACTGCTCACACAGCGCATGGCCAGTCACACAGTTTCCTGAGAATTTCCTTTTGCCATTGCCTTGATGTTAGTTCTGGCATCCTACTATAGGTAACTGTCAGCTCCTAAAGCTCTTGTGTAGGTATGGGAATGTCTCCACAGTGCAAGACCGGCAATTTCTCAGAATTCCAGTATTTCAGGGACAGGGAGGAGAGCTGGTCTTCTTCACATACTATAGAGTCTATCCAGGGCGCAAGCATTCAGGTCTCTGATGTGCAACCATGTCTGATGCCGAGGCAAGCCCACTAAACCACTTTGCCTCTCTCTCCAATCCTTTTTCCAGGGCACTCTGACCTCCAAATGTTGCCAATCCTTGGTCTAGGCCTAGTGTTCATGGGATCGAGATATTTGTTCTACTCAAAATAGGAATATTTCTCTAGCTAACTTGGGATCTCCATAGACTTTCTTCACAAAGTAAAAATGTTCCCATCTGCTTTTAGTAATCTGCTGTTGCCTTCTTCCATATGCTTCCTCTTTCCAGTAGACTTTTGCATAAAATGTATTATTACTTCTTTGCTGTTTCTGCTGATGTGCTTGGAGGATCTTCATCCTTTCCGTCAAACTTTTATCCTAATGTCTCCCAGTTATTTGTGACAACACATTCAGTTATTTCTCAAGAGCTTGAAGGGTATGAAATATTTCAAGGTGATGGTTTCACTTTTGATTTACACATTTTCTCCCCTTCCATGTTCGTTATCAAAGGTAGCAAGGCAATTTAAGAGAAACCAATTTGGCCTTGATGGGTGCTCTCAGGGGCATTAAGATGGCTCACTTGCCAGCTCAAGAGTGGCATCTAAACAAGCTGGTGGGGCATAGCACTGAGACAATTGGTGTGGTGGGAAATCCTAGGATTCCTGTGAGTAGAGGCTCCATGATTATAGGTAATTCATGGCGCTAGGCTTGGCAAGGCTTCAACAACATGTGATGGTATTAGTCAGGAGAACTAGTTCCAGGGGATGATGGGTAAGAGCATAGATTTGGAAGTTGACAGATCTAGGTTTGAATCCTAGATCCAGCTTATACAAGTCTTAGTACTTCAGGGACATGCTAAGCCTCAGTTTCCACATCTGTAAAATAGGAACAGCAATACTACTTACTACTATTGTAGGGTTTTTGGAAAAGTTACATGGGACTTAGCATCATAGTAAATGCTAAAAAATGTCAGCTGTATGGTAGGTAGAACTTTTGTCTCAGCTGAGGAATACGATGGCCAGTCAGAGAAACAGACGCAAAAGTCATAACATTTAAACTTGGGTCACCACAACAGGAAGTAGGAACACTTAGATGTGGGAGAAACATGGGCCATTAGGCTCTACCAGATAGTGGGACTGGGCATCTAACTCACCCGTGTCCAAGCAAGTGGCAAGATGGCTCAGCAAGTTGATGGAGCCATATTAAAGATACAACTAATTGCCCTGGCTAAGGGGACAGGGGCTGCACAGAAACACTTCATTCTTGCTTCTCTTAAAATGATGATATAGCAAATTTTCACATACTTTTCCTGAGCGTGGTAACTGTGTCCCATGTAAACTTGAGTTCATTTAATCATGGAATTATAGAATTTTAGACTGGGAGGGCCTCAGTGCTACATTCCCTCTGCATCAACCTGGATACTGACCACCTTGAGGGCAGTCCATTTTATTTATGGGCAGCATGAGTTAATTTTAATTTAATTCAGTAAATCTATTTTATGTGTGTAATATGGGCATAATAATAGTACTAACCTCATAAAACTGAGTGAAGATTAAATGAGAAATTCCGTGGCAGAGAATAAATGTTCCACAATGTTCTTATTTAGATGTGCTACCCGTTCTAAAGTGCTCATAAATGCTTCCTCCAATGTGGAAAAATACGTTTCCTGATAAGTTCCTAAGTGTTCCCCCTAGGTTGCCATGCAGAATAAATGTGATCCATCAGATATTTGGGGAAGACTCTCATGTTCTCTTTCTCATGTAGAAGAGTCTTAATTTTCTTCTGTTTTCATTGTGATCTGGCAAGGTACAGTCCTTCCTTACAGGGAGACAGTGGTTTTGTTTCAGGCGTAGTCCGGCCAGTACAGAGTACCCCGATGCAGGCACAGCTGATGTCTTAGAAAGAAATGTATTAATGTCCCCTAAGATTGTGTTGAACTCGCAATCAAATAAAACCCATTGGGCTTTAAAAATATAAACTACTACCTACTCTAGGCTAACTCAGCCTTTGAATTAAATGTGGGACTTTGCATTCCGGCTAACTTGCATCCTGTCAGCGAGGTCCATCATTTCAGCCTTGCTGGCTATTTCTTGACACTTGATTCCTTCATCTTCTATGTTAACTATTCCTCCCATCTTTGGGTCATTTGTAAATGATTAAAGTATGTTTACATGTCTTCATCCAAATTATTTAAAACATTTTCCAAAAAAGGAGGAATGTCAAGTACAGCATCCTGAGGTATGCTAGTAGAGACTAATTATCAGATAAGTTGTTCAATGGACCTACCAAGTTGATTTGCCATTCTTGCAGCATTTTCCACTCAAATCCATACAGAGAACGGGAGAGCCCTTCTCAAAAATTGCAGGATTTAGATATACTGATTCTAAGTCATTCTACCCTGTTGCCCCTAGGTTGAGTTTATACTTTTTCTCTGTGTTCCCTTAGGGGGTAAGTCTGAAATCTCCTTGCATTTACAACATTATACTATAAATTTTCATTTGTCTGTTCCCTGCTATCTTTGGATTATGTGCATTTTTAAGGACAGGGGTAACTTTTTATTTACCTCTATATTTCAGTACCTGGCAACTACAATCCATCAGGTGTACCAGGAGCTCTATATATGTATATTAGAAGCTTTATACATTCTTTTAGATGTGTTGAATTCCACTTATATGTAGTCTAGTTATCTCTTCAAAAAAGAACTGAAATTAGTTTGGCAAGACATTGTATATTGAGTCTTGTGCAGAAACATTTTTAAATTGAAACTGTTTTAAAAATCATACTAGGAAGGCATCCTTTTAAATAACTGTGTGATATTCTCTAATAAGCATGTATCATAATTAAATTAATTCCTATTGATGAACATTTAGGTTGCTTTAAATTTGTCTTGGTTTTAAATATCATGGACATGGATATCCTTTATGTAAATCCTTGACAATCATTGACTTTTTTAAAGGATACACTGCTAAATGATGATTTATTGTGTTAATGAGAATTATAAATTTAAGAATAGAAAGATTATGCCAATTTATATTCTCAACAGCAGAGAATGAGAATGTCCATTAAAATGTACCTTTATAAACTCTGGTTTATTTTTAGCCCCTAGTATACATTTTGTTGATTTTAGAATGAAACAATTTTATTTTATTATTTTAATCAGCACTTTCAGCTTCTACTGAGGTTAGAGGTTAGCTAAATATATCTTCTATTATTTATCTGTTCATGTCCTTTGACCATTTTCTTATTTAGCTTTTGGTGTTTTTGAATTTTTTATATATTTATGTGTGTCAATTAATGTATACAGAAAGATCTGGATTTAGAATGCAATTAAGATGACATTTCATACCATGGGACAGTATAGACTTTACACAAATAATGGTGTGAAAGGTGTTTCTTCCTTTGGGGAAAAAACAAGTTAGATGTGTACCTTACACCATACACAAAGCAAAATCCAAGACAGAATAAAGCTACCTAGAAAAACCAAACTATGAAATAATTAGACAATATTTTTCACATTTGGAATGAAGAGAGACATTTAAAAACACAAAATTATTTCTTTGAATTCACTAAAGGAGAAAACCACTGCCTGTATCTACATTAAACTACAGAACTTCTATACTGCAGACACATAGGCAAGCATAAAAAATAAGTGACAGATTGAGAGAGAATATTTGCAATACTAGAAACAAGTAAATATTTAGGATCTGGATATTTAAAGTGCCCTGGCAATTGATTAGAAAAAGATGAGCAATTTAGTAGATATCAAAATGGTTAACATATGCAAAGGATGGTCAACTACATTAATAGCCCAGGCTAAGAAAGCCCTGCTCTACTGCTTCCCCATTGCTGGCAGAAAAAATTCACATTTTGCACTTCCTATAAGGTTTTTCTTGATTTGACTCCTGTCTCTTCTTTCTGGCCTCATTCTGACTCTCTGCTCCCTACTCCAAACTCCATACTTCAGCCGTGATCCTACCCAGGGCTCCCAGCAAACCTGGCTATTGCTAATCTACCTGCTTTGACTCCGTCTAGCATGACAGTTTGTTAGCCTGATGAACACTTTCTCAGCTCTCAGGACAATTATCATTTTATCTACAAAATCTGCCCTGCCCCTCCACCATGGCTCTTTGAGCCATTGGCAAGGTCTTCATCATCTTTGTACTCCCAATACGTAGTATTACAGATCTATGTGATTTGGTGCAGAGAATGAATATATAGTCAGTGTTTATTCAATTAAATCTAACAATATCTCCTCTTCTTAGAGATTAGGCCATTGAAATGTAGAGAGTTTATTCTGACTGCTAGATAGAATTAAAGCTAGATCAATACACCTTTTCTCTTGAATTCTAGATTATTTTTTAGCTTTCTTATTAAGCATACTTTATTTAAAAATTCAATTTTTGATATAAAACTTTCTATATATAAAAGAAGTATAAAGAGTGAAAATTAAAAAGTATAATTAACTGACCTCTCATTCAGACATCTAGGAGAGCCAGAAGAGTGCATGTCACCAAAGGTAAGAAAAGACAGAGTTTTAGAACATAGGATTAGAGAGCAATATCAACTGTGTTAAAACATGCGCTCTGAATGAAGAGACCCCAAACAGGCTTTGTGTGAGCAACATGGCTGTTTATTCACCTGGGTGCAGGTGGACTGAGTGTCAAAATTAGCCGGGCACGGTGGCAGGGGCCTGTAGTCCCAGCTACTCGGGAGGCTGAGGCAGAAGAATCGCCTGAACCAGGGAGGTGGAGGTTGCAGTGAACTGAGATTGTGCCACTGCACTCCACCCTGGGCGACAGAGCAAGATTCTGTCTCAGAAACAAAACTAAACAAAACTTTCTGCTCCATCTCCTTTCCACCTAGCCCTCCTGCTGAAAGCCCCTTCCATCAGCAATAAAATCCCCCACATTTACTATCCTTTAATTTGTTCATGCGACCTGATTTTTTCTGGACACCGGACAAGAGCTCAGAATACAGAAAGCTGTCACACTGACCCTCTGCCTTTGGGAAAAGGCAGAGGGTCCACTGAGCTGTTGAACACTTAAGCCATCTGTGGAGGCCAAGCTAAAAGAGCACTGTAACACAAGCCCTCTGGGGCTTCAGGGGTCACAGGTCCCCTCCTAGATGCTGCTGCTGAGCCACAAAGAGTTCTGCTCCTGCCAGCACCGAAAATCGCTCACTCTGGCTCCTGCACCCACTCACCTGTGTGCTCCCCCTACCATGAGAAGTTGAGAGCTGCAGGCTGAGTAAGTGAGGCACCACTGTCACCAGGCCCACGAAGGGGTCAAGGAAAACTTCTTGTTTCATTGGGTTTCTGGCACTTGCGTCTGAAAGAGCTACAGAGACACGGGGCTGTGATTAGAAGCCCAGTCTTTCCCCTTCTGGTCCATATCTCATCCTTGTACATGATGCTAGTGACAGACCAAGATCTCTTCTTGTCTCTGAAAGAGAACAGACAGAAGCCACAGTTGCCTGTTCTTGTAAATAAAATTGTTCTGGAACACAGCCTTGCCCATTCATTTACATATTGCCTATGGCTGCTTTTGTGCTACAACAAGAGTGCTTGTGATGAAGACCATACAGCTGGCTGGCAAAAGCTTCAAGTATTTACCATCTAGCCCTTTGCAGTAAAAGATAACGAGGGTGGGGCTAGGCAGTGGATGCTGTTGATGCCTCACCCAGATTCCTCTTTCTTCTCCCTGCACTCGTATTTTAGCTGCTGTGACTGTTGGTTGATAACCTACAGATGCCTTCTTCTCTAGCTGCCTCCCTCTCCAAAGAAAATTGCTCAGCAATTCCCATGTACCCCCTACCACTGCCCACCACAGACTGTGTCAATGACTAACTTATAAATGGGTACAGTTTGTACTCCAGAACTTCCCTGTGGGATCAGGCTGAAGCTAGTCTCCTGCTTAGATCACAGATCACATCCTGCTAGTTCTCCTCACCCCTACGTAGAGTGCTTCCTCAATAGATCACTTCAGTCTGGGCGAGGTGGCTCAAGCCTGTAATCCCAGCATTTTGGGAGGCCGAGGTGGGCGGATCACGAGGTCAAGAGATCGAGACCATACTGGCCAACATGGTGAAACCCCATCTCTACTAAAAATACAAAAATCAGCTGGGCGTGGTGGTGTGCGCCTGTAGTCCCAGCTACTCAGGACGCTGAGGCAGGAGAATTGCCTGAACCCAGGAGGCGGAGGTTGCAGTGAGCTGAGATTGTGCCACTGCACTTCAGTCTGCTGCCTGGTGACAGAGTGAGAGTCTGTCTAAAAAAAAAAAAAAAAAGGAATTCCTGTCTGAGCACTGCTTCTAGGAACCCTACCACAGGCAGGGGGCAAAGGACCAGGTATGGCCTAGTCTTAGAGGCACACTTCATGGATGATAGTTATGACCAGTCTAATGTTCCTGGCTAGGTGAGCCGGACCAGGTAAATTGGCCCACATATCTATTCTAATACATGTTCTTTTTCACTTGTATTTCTTTGCATGTCAAAACCCGTTCTTGATCCAAGGTACTTCAAAATTAAATACAATTGTCCCTCCGTATCCATGGCACATTGGTTCCAGAACCTCCCCCAGATACCAAAATCTGAGGATGCTTAAGTTCATGATATAAAATAATGTAGTGTTTGCATATAACCAAAGGAAAAAGGATTCACATTTCTGGCATTGAAACCGTAACAATACAAAGAGAACAAGGTATGGGGTTGGGGCTGCATCGGTGGCTTCTACAATAAGAACTGATGTTTTGACTGAAATCATTGATCAGTCAGGGAGTTAGACCCCCTCCAGTTCCATCTTTCTTCTTTATCTTTGACCTCTCCCATTGCTACAGAATACTTGAAAAGTTTGAGCTTTTAAATGATCTGATATTCAGATCCTGTAAATGAGAACACATTGCTGAGCAAAGAAATGTATGAGTAAAGTGAAGTTGATTAGCTCTTTATTCATGGCTTGGTGTTATTCATTTTTGTATTCATGGAGGCTGGCTCAGAGTAGATGTTTAAGGCTTGCTAATGAGTAAGTCTATCCCTTGCTGCTGGGCAAGGAAATGCAAGACTGTATGAGTCTCTTAGGTTTGTACCCTCTGGGAAGGGGGAAGAGATGAGACTAGCTCATTTCCTCAAAGGCACTGGTGTTCCTCAATTCTGAATTTGGCCTAAGGCATGTGTGAATTCCTTGTTCAGGAGGTGCTGGTGGCTTAGGGTGGGGCAAGAGTGTGGTTGGGCAGAGCTCACGAATGCATTGTTCCAGAAAATTTGTCCGAACACTTTCTGCCTCCCTTTCTCCAACTGGTTGCAATCTCGCTAACAGAGAACCCGCCTATTAGAGGTTTGCTTTAGCTCCTATTGTAGTTGCTAAAGGACCCTTGGGGAAAAAGACCAGGCCGGTTCACTCTGGTCATTGCTGCAGGCTAATACATGCAATGCACAGATCCAAACTCAGTCTTCCACAAGTAGTTAAGGTAGTTATGTCCTGAGTGGGTCATGCCCGTAACTGAGCTTAGGTTATCACTTCCTATTGTAAAAAATTAAAACACATCCCAGTTTTCCTTGTTTAGACTTTTTCCTCCTTTCCATGTTCCCCCTCTGTCCTCTCTGTTGCTCTTTTCTTCTTTTCTATCTCCTGGGAGCTTCCCTGAACCTTAACTGGCATGAGACAGTTAAGAGGCAACCATCAAGGCTTACTTACAAGATAGCTCTCGAAAGAAGTGCCAAAATTAAATTGCACTCATGATCTGCAAAAAGTGGCATGAAAATTGTCAACCGGAAGAAGGTAACTGAGGCAAAATTAATATAGAGAGTTTATTCGGGGCCAGGCACGGTGGCTCGTGCCTGTAATCCCAGCACTTTGGGAGGCCAAAAAATAAATTTTTTAGAAAATTTATAAATAAAAATAAGAGTGCTTATTTGGGCCAAGTTTGAGGACTGCAGCCCGGGAAACATAGAAGATACTCTTGGGACAAAGGAAAGGCTTAGGTTTTAAAAGATAAAAGGACAAATAAGGAGAGAGGGCAATTATTAATACAGGTTGGTTTTTTTTTTCCAGAAATTCTCATTGGTTTACAGAAATAACATTGATTAGTGATTGATTATACATTGTTGAACTATCCTTTGCTGCGGGGCAAGGTATAAGTTATAGTGTCCAGCTTATGGCATTATTCGATTAATTTATGGGTACTTGGCATCACTCTAGAACCCACAAAGCAAGTGGCTTCAAGAGGTAATTACTTAGCTCAAGATGAAACCACTTTGGCAAAAATTATGACAATGAGAAAAATCTAACCTAATTGACGCCATCTTACTTCTAACCTCCGAGCTGCCCGTGTTCCTTCCTGGGCATAGGCCAAACTAACTTTGGGAATAATTCAGTTTATAGTTTAACTTTGAAACAAAGCTGACAACAGCCCCTCCCTGAAACAAACCCCTCTTGGTTACCGAAAAGGAGTCCTGATGAAGTGGCATCATTGTCTGGGGTAAATATCTGAGGTTCATTGTCTCATGCCAAGGGAATCAAGGACAGGGACACACAAAAAGTGAGTTTAAGAGAGGTGGTTTAGGCCGGGCGCGGTGGCTCACACCTATAATCCCAGCACTTTGGGAGGCCGAGGCAGGTGGATCACGAGGTTAAGAGATCGAGACCATCCTGGTCGATGTGGTGAAACCCTGTCTCTCCTAAAAATACAAAAATTAGCTGGGCATAGTGGTGTATGCCTGCAGTCCCAGCTACTCGGGAGGCTGAGGCAGGAGAATTGCTTGAACGCAGGAGGCGGAGGTTGCAGTGAGCAGAGATTGCGCCATTGCACTCCAGCCTGGGTAACAAGAGCAAAACTCTGTCTCAAAAAAAAAAAAAAAGGCGGGGTAGTTTAATAGGTGAAAGAAAGAGAATAGCTTTCTCTCCTGCAGAGAAAGGGGGGTGCCCGTGTGGGTCTTCCGGGCCACAGCGAAGTGCATGGGGTTTTATAGACTGACTTGAGGAAGTGGTGTCTGATTTCTATAGGGCCAAAGATTGGTTGGACCAGGTGTGCCATTTACATAGAGCGTGAGGAAGCTGGCCACCGCACCCTAATCTTTTATTATGCAGATGGGTTTGCTCCCTGGCTGGTGCCATGTTGTCTATTCCTTACTGTACATGTGGTTGACAAAGAAAAGGGAAGATGGAGCCACCATGTTAAACATGCCTGACCCCCAGGTAGCCTTTTCCTGTTGGCACAGCTGCCGGCGTTCACACGTGCAAGCTTCCAGCTTGCTTATCTGTGTCTGCAGCTCGATTTTACAGGCTGCTCTTTGTTAGAAAAGAAAGGATCTGGGGGCTGCTTTTCATTAAAAGGAAAACCTTGCCGAGGACTTTCTTACCCTCACTATCTGCCTAAATAATTTATTTTTTCTCCTACATCACTGATCAGACCCCGAGAGAGGGTTCTTGGATCTTGCGCAAGAAAGAATTCGGGGAACGTCCATAGAGTAAAATGAAAGCAAGTTTGTTAAGAAAGTAAAGGAATAAAAGAATGGCTACTCCATAGAGAGAGCAGCAGCAGCTTGGTCTGTTTGACTAAGGACACTTACAGTTATTTCTTGACTATATGCTGAACAAGGGTTGGATTATTAATGAGTTTTCTGGGAAAGTAGTGGGCAATTCCAGAAACTGAGGGTTCCTCCCATTTTTAGACCATATAGGGTGACTTTCTGACATTGCCTTGGCGTTTGTGAACTGTCATGGCGTTGGTGAGTGTCTTTTAGCATGCTAATGCATTATAATTAGCATATAATGAGCAGTGAGGGCGACCAGAGACCACTTTTGTTGCCATCTTGGTTTTGGTGAGATTTGGCCAGCGTCTTTACCACAAGCTGTTTTATCAGCAAAGTCTTTGTGACCTGTATCTTATGCTGACCTCCTGTCTCATCCTGTGACTTAGAATGCCTAATCTCCTGGGAACGCAGCCTAGTATGTCTCGGCCTTATTTGCACAGCCGCTATTCAAGATGGAGTTGCTCTGGTTCAAATGCCTCTGACACTTCCTTGCTTGGGGACCAGACTGTACTTGTAAAACTAAAACTGCCTTTGCAAAAGTTACATCAGTGAGAAAATTATAACAGTAATCTAAGCTAACCCAATCCCCATCTTGTCTTTCCTTTCATTATTCCTGGGTCATTGAGCCAAGCTAACTTTGGAAAACATTTAAAATACAGTTTAAATGATAAACTGTATTTTAAATGGCCTTGCCCAAAACTCAACTGCTTTTGTAAGGCTAATAATAGGAGGCCATCAGGCTGAAGGAAGGTGAGGAGCTGACATTATTCCAGAGGTTATAAGATACACAATTTCACCAATTACTCCTGCAAATAACACCACTATTGTAGATTGGCCTTTTGAGATATCTTTCCAGGTTTTTCATGTCTGACACCGATGGCTCCACCTGGAACAGATGACTCCACCTGGACTAAAAACCTGCTACTATGGCCCCACCCAAAAGCCATTCTGCCCGCAGGAGGACAGCTTCAATCCCCTATGACTTCATCTCTGCCCTACCCAATCAGCAGCAAGCACCTGTTACCTGGCCACCCCTACTTCTTCCCCCAACTTCCTTTGAAAAACCCCTAACATATGAGCTTCCAACGAGATGATTTGAGTACGAACTTCATCTCCCACTTGGCGTAGCCAGCCTCATGTCTACTAAATTCTTTCTCTACGACAACACTATGGTCTTTCTTTTTCTTTTTTTCTTGAGACAGAGTTTCACTCTTGTTGCCCAGGCTGGAGTGCAATGGTGCGATCTCAGCTCACTGCAACCTCCACCTCCCGGGTTCAAGCGATTCTCCTGCCTCAGCCTCCTGAGTAGCTGGGATTACAGGTGTCCACCACCACACCCAGATTATTTTGTGTTTTTTTAGTAGAGACACGGTTTCACCATGTTGGTCAGGCTGGTCTTGAACTCCTGCCCTCAGGTGATCCACCCACCTTGGCCTCCCAAAGTGCTGGGATTATAGGTGTGAGCCACCGTGCCTGGCCAATGCTATGGTCTTTCTTTATGCAGTGGGCAGGAAGAACACCTCAGGTGGTTACAGAACTAACAACTTAGCCACAAGATTAGAAATTATGGCTCAGGAGTCATGCAGCCAGAGGCCACAAGATTCCTAACTTTCCCAATTGCTCCTATGGATAACATCACTATTGTAAAATCTGATTGGTGTTTGTGGTATGTTTCAGACCCTGCACTTGATGGATCAGCTGGTCCTAGACCAGTAAACTGGTTCATCTGATCTGCGGCCCCCACCCAGGAACTCACTTAGCTGAAGAGGATGGCTTTGACTTCCTATGATTTCATCCACAATCTGACCAATCAGCACCCCCTACTCTATAGCCTCCTGCCCGCCAAACTATCTTCAAAAAATCCTAGCTTCTGAATTTTTGAGGAGGCTGATTTGAGTAGTAATAAAACTCAGGTTTCCTGTTTAGCCAGGTCTATGTGTATTACTCTTTCTCTATTGTAGTTCTCCTGTCTGAATAAGTCAGCTCTAGCTGGGCAGTGGGCAAGAAGAACCTGTTGGGCAGTTACAAAGAGGGGAGTAAGACATGACTGCTGTCACATTTCAATGCCTTTCTGGGCCTGATAATTTAAAGGGGCTCACATTACTCAGATAAAAAATTTCTTTTATTTCTCAAAGCCAACTTACCCCAATCTTTCCAACCACAAATTTTGTAGCAGTTACAGAAAATGAAAACAACAACCTGGGATGAGACCAAAGTCACATACCCCTCTGTTCTCATTGCTGTATAACAACTCCAATCATACTTTGGTTCAGGGAGTTACCTAATTTTGAGATGCTCCCTGATGCACATTGACTGAATAAAGCCTTTGACCTCTATTTAAGATCACTTTAACTGTTTTATTCTTGACAGTTTAATGCTGTGACTTAGGATCTGGATGAATCTTGAATCCTGATGCAGTTTCAGAGGAGGAGACAATGCATTGAGGAACCTTTGCTTCCTCCTTTCTTGGGGACTGATGTTGGATTGAGAGGTAAGTAATGTTCCTGATTCTGTGCCTAAGTTTTTTTCTTGTAACACTGAGGTTTCAGGCTTCAATTCTTTGAAAGGATTAACTTATTGTCTGACAGGTTACTGCATCTATCTTCCATTTGTCTTTTTGGGATTCTCTGGGCAAGTGGATGATTGGATGACCGTCCTAAGGTACGACAAGGCCCTTCTCCCTTCTTCTCTCTAGTACTTCCTTTATTGGGAAACAGTCTACCTAACTTCCTCCTTCAATGGACTCCCACTGGGCAGACGTTCTGCCAATGTGGTCTTAACTATTAAATTTCTCTCTAAGTTGTGGGACTTCAGGAAAGGCAATATTGGAATCTTGCAACAAGTCAAAACTTGTATATTTGTGAGTGCCTTAGAATAAAAGAAGATAAAATAGCTAACTTACAATAGGTAGCTTTGTTTAATTGGTAAGAAGAAGACAAGAAAAGAAACAATTTAGGCAGACTCTAATCTATGGAGGTCTCTCCAAAACAAGTTCAACTTTCTCTCCACAAAGACCTCCTCTTTTTGGTCTAGCTCTGCTTCTGCCTCTTATAATCCCAGTCCCTGCTTGCTGCTCTGCTTTCCTGGTCCTTGACCTCCTTTCTGCACCCTTCTCCTCTTCGTACCCTTCCCCACCTCCCTCTCAGTTTTAGATGCAGGTCTTTATCAGTTCCTTCCCAAGCAGTTCCTGACCCCAATCCAATACCTCAATCACAAGTGACCTTCAAACCCTGGTTGTGAGCTGACCTCCATGCTATATCAAAGATTTTCCAAATCCTCAAAAAGAAATAAATGTACTGAGCTATTCAGGGTGATTTTGGGGGCTTATGCTCCTGAGCTCCTTTATCTGTATCTTTCAACACATCTTTCAATAGGACCAGAAGATCCCTGAACCTGGTTTGACAAGGCCAACTGGCCTCTATAAATAAGGATTGAACTAACCTCATAGAAATAACACCCTCTCTGCATATGTAAAAGCCTTAGAAATAAGTAAAATATGCTGTTTCTGAAGTTTTTCTCCCTTACATTGACTGGAGAATAATCCAGTCTTGTCAAAAAGGGCATCAATCTGTCTCCAATATTGGTGACTGATTAAAACCACTCTGACCTGTGATTTCCACCTTTTTTTTTTGGTTAATGGCCTTAAACCTGAAATGTAAGCTGCTGCTCAGAAGCATAAAACAGGCTTGCAGACCATACCTATGATGCATGAATCACAACACTTACCCCAGCATTTTGGGGATAAGATGATAAATAAAGAGAAAACCTCACACCACAAACTTATGACATTGTAGCTTAAATAGCTTAGGGGAAAAAAGGCCTAGCACAGATACAATGCAGTTTCCTGTCTGTCTTCTTGGGACCTCAACTTCTCAATGTGTTATTCTTCTTAGTTTTTTCATTCTCTTCCTTCCCTCCAACCTATTAGGTTGGGACCTTTTGGGTTGTGAAAATAAGTAATTCAAATTCTAAGCCGTTGGAACTCTAAATTATTCTGAGCCTTAAAGGAATGTGATTCTGGAGCCTGAGTCATGTAACAGCCAGCTGTAACCAGGGCAGCTGTACATTTTGTTTCTGTGATTATAGATTAAACCTTCTTCCTCACCTGCATTGTTTTGTAAAGTGTTGTAAATGACCAAAGGGCACCAGAGAAGACCCCCTTCCCTCTGTACTGTTGATGTTCCTTATAGATTAACCTCCCTTTTACCTTTCTTACACAAAGACTTCATGGCTATCACACTGTCTTAAGATGGAATGTTAAATATGCTCTTTTAAATTGGAAAGGAAATGAAAACCAGCTGTAAAGAAAAGAAAACAAGCCATAGGAAAAAGAAAACAGACTGGAACTAACTAACTAATTTATTGTAACTCCTAAACCAGCCTTGTATAGAAAACTTGCAATCCTGTTAAGTTTCTTTGTGTTCTGCCTATATAAGCAAGAACCTAACTTTTAACTTTGGAGCACTGACCCCATTTCTCTGGAGTCTTTGTCTCCTGAATTGCCATTTCCAACTTTTCCCTTGAATAACCTCTTTAAAACTGGATTCTGATCCTTTCAGTTATTTTAGGTAGACAGGCTAAATAAACTGCTACTATTCGATGATCACATATGTGAAGGACTTTTTCTTGATCTCCTTGGCTAGGATGACCCAGTACATCTTATGATGTCTTCCCTTGACTACTCTGCACTCTTGTGTCTTCAACTCTCTTACCCTTAGAATTGCCTCAGTTTTCTTATTTACTTTCCTCAGTCCCCAGTGTCCTCTGGGTTGTATCATCTATAAATGTGAGAAAAGGCATATAGAGAAGCCTTATGAGATCCCACAAAGGCTCTTCCTAAATTGTCCCAGTATGCCCTAAAGCCCAAAGCACCCAGAGAAACTACAATCCACTGTTGCAGATTTACTCATTCCTTGTACCAGTCCTTGCAGTGCCCCTGTCTTACTGGAAAAAAAAATCCTAATGACTTTATGCAAGACTTAAAAGCATATAGTGTAACCATGTTTCCCTGGCCTCTATACCTGCAAATTCAACACACTTCGCAGTAATAATTCTCAGTTCAAACTTCTTCCTTAACAAGAGACTTAAAGCAGAGTTTCTTGAAACTCTTCTGAAGCAGATGGCAACACAAAGGCGATAGCTTTCCCCAAGATGGACAGAACAAGACTCCGTTTCCATTTTATTATCTCTTTTTTCATCCTAGCCTTGTTTCTTACTCTCCACCCTTTAATTTCTGAATATGTGTATTTCTGTAGAATCACCTGTAAGTATTGATCATAGTAATGCTTCCTATCTTTGCTCTGCTATTTCTACTCCTCCTTATTTTTCCTTTTCCTTCTTCTTTTCTCCCTTCCTCCTCCCTCAATATCTAAAAGTTTTGGAATTATCTGGCTCAGACTTATCTAGCCATTGCCATCTGTGATTGTTGCTTCTGCTACTTTCTCTTCTGTTTCCCATCAGTTCCATCGTTTTATTACAAATATCTGTTCCCTATCCCGAGATATATCTGTCCATCATTGCCGCTGTCTTTTGGGCCAAGGTTCCATCCAACCTGGATCTCCAACAAATCTCCAAGATTAGCATACCCTACCTAGTATATTCCCCCAAAAAGGGGAGCCTGTTTTTCTCCAAAGGAAATATTTGTTTCTAATCCTTAATTTATGGACCTGAGCTATTGTAATAAAACCTACCACGCTCAGTTTAAGGGGTCGAATATCACTGAGCCAGCTTCATCCAGGAAAGCTATATGATAAAAGTATGACTGTTTTTTACCCTGAAGCCCCCATGGGATTAATATGTGTGTGTGTGTGTGTGTGTGTCTACTGATCACTGGTTTTTGCCAGCCAATTGGACAGGGACATGTTATCTCACCCATCTGAATTTGTCACTTCTTTAGGGTAGGAGTCAAACTCCTCTGGAACCAGAACAATCGGTGCTTAAGTGTGGGTACCCCTCTGCTCTCTTTGGAGACTGCTCTTTGTAAAACAACCATTCTCAATGAAGGGTGTGTGAAGGAGCTAAAATACTTGGAATCAATCCAGATGCATTCCGCACCACCTGGGTCAGGTTTTTATGCTGCAGTTCTTCCTGAAAGAGTAACCCTGTGGTCTATTGGAGAATTTGGTGCAATGCTTGAGTTTTCTATGCTGTCATTTGTAAAGTCATCCAGGCCTTCACAAGGTGTTTCAAAAACACTTGCTCAACAAATGCAGGAACTCCAGTTCACCAACAATTGGCACTAGGCATCACCCTGTGTATTAGTGTGTTCTCACATTGCTATAAAGAACTACCTAAGGCTGGGTGTGGTGGCTGTAATCATAGCACTTTGGGAGGCCAAAGTAGGTAGATCATGAGGTCAGGAGTTTGAGACCAGCCTGGCTAACATGGCAAAACCCTGTCTCTGGTAAAAATATAAAAATTAGCCAGGCTTGGTGGCGGGCACCTGTAATCCCAGCTGCTTGGGAGGCTGAGGCAGAAGAATCACGTGAACCCAGGAGGCGGAGGTTGCAGTGAGCCATTGTACTCCAGCCTGGGTGACAAGAGCAAGACTCCATCTGGAAAAAAAAAAAAAAAGAACTACTTGAGAATGGGTGATTTATAAAAGAAAATAGTTTTAATTGTCTCATGGTTCTGCTAGCTGTACAGGAAGCATGGCTGGGGCAGTCCCCCAGGAAACTTACAATCATGTTGGAAGGTGAGGGGGAAGCAGGCCCGTCCTATATGGTTGAAGCAGGAGGAAGAGAGTGAAGAGGGAGGTGCTACACACTTTCAAACAACCAGATCTCATGAGAAATCACTATCACAAGAACAGCAAGGGGGAAATACACTCCCCATGATCCAATCACCTTCCACCAGGCCCCTCCTCTAACATTGGGAATTGCAATTCGACACAAAATTTGGGTGGAGACACAAATCCAACCATATCATCCTGGCATTAAGTGATGCACTTCTCCAGCTGTCAATGATGATTACTGCACTTACATCCCCCCAAACCTTTCTGATGTCTTTCTGTTGAAGTGACATCTGTGAAGCCAACAAAGACATTCCTTGAGTGGATGACATGTTCCTGACCTCTGGACCTATGAATCATCATTGTGTGCTTGGGACATGGCCTCTTTCTCTGCTGGGTATTCCATCAGGGATGCAATCCTCCCTCCTCAGGTACATCTAATCATGTCTAATCAAGGCAAGGAGCACTGTCCTGTCCAAATAAATGTTCCAAAGTATGATTAAGGGCAGAAGTCCAAAAACCAAACTGCCCCTCCAATTCAGTATGGAAGCCCTCTTGCCTCAATTCTTGAACATTGTACATCCATGTAGGGTTTTCTTTTTTTTTAATCCCAAAAGATTTGGTGGAGCTGAAAGTTATTTATCTTGGCCAAGAGGAGGGACCAAGGAAAAATTATAGTATATTCCAGTTTTTCTTGCTTAGACCTTGGATCCTTGTTTTTTCTCTCTTCTCTTTCATTTATTTTCCTTTTCTATCTCCCACTCCCCTGAACCTTAGCTGACATTACATAGCTAACAGACAACCATCAAGATTTATAAAGATAGTTATTGAAAGAACTATTCTCTCAGCTGCCAAAATGAGATTGCACTAATGATCCTGAGAACGAGGCATGAAAACCAACCTATCCCAACCTTTCCAACTGCAAGTTTTTACAGCAGTTACAGATATGAAAAAATTGAAACCTGAGGCAAGACCATTGTCACATACCTCTCTCTTCTCCAGTCCTGCTTCGGCTTAGAGAGTTACTTAATTTTGAGTTAGACTCTGATGTGTATCATCTGAATAAAGCCTGTAACTTGTATGGAGTCACTTTAATTATTTTTTTCTTGATATTATCCTTTCTCCAAATACATGCCATTATTAATGTGTATAAAGTCATTTTAGCCGGTCAAGTTGGGCCCAGTCTAACCGCTTCCTTATTTATACTCTTTTATACACTGTTTGATCTACCATAAAAAATTACTTGGTGGCTTATAAACAATAAACGTTTATTTGTCATAGTTCTGAAGGCTGGAAGTCTGAGATGAGGTGGCCAGCATGATTGGGTTCTGGTGAGGGCCCTCTTTCAGGTTGTAGACTACTGACTTCTTACTGTTACCTCACATGGTAGAAGGAGTGAGGGAAATCCCTGGGGTCTCTCTTACAAGGACACTAATCCCATTCACCAGCGCTCCACCCTGATGACCTAATCACCTCCCCAAATCCCCACCTAATACCATCATGGGGATTAGGTTTCAACATATGAATTTTGGGGGGACACAAACATTCAGACAATAGCATATATATATAAGTATTTAATTTTTTTTTTTAACTTGAAGAAGAGAGAGAAATCCACATTGGGTAGTAGAGGTATAGAGGTAAAGAGTTGAGTGGACGGTAGAACATCTGTTCCTGGTTTGATCTGGAGCTGCTTATCTTCTATATGGCCCTCCAGATTCACTCTCCCCACTCTCCATTCTGCTCTGTTCTTTAGGAGACTGACATCTATGGGCTGCATCAAGAGGCTCCCTACCATTTGGTTTTGTGTTGAGCTCAGCTAGTGGGAGGCAATAGCAGGAAATCAGAGGGTAGACAGAGTGAAGTCAAGGTATGTATTCTCTAATTCCCTTCCTGCCTGGTCAGCATGGATTGGCTGAATCCTCAACTCACATCTCAACCCAAGGCTTGGGTCATGATTTTAGTTAGTCATAATTTTCCTTGTTCCTGTAACTTCTTTTACTCTACTTTTCAGGCCTGGGAGATAACAGCTCCCCATTCTTGCTAGCCTCAGGGAACTGCACCATGTTTTGATCATCTTCCTAGACTCTGTCTACATCTTTGGAAACAAATAGCCCTTTATTAAACTCTCCTCAATTAACTATTTTAGTGCCATTTGTTTCCTGATAAAACTCTGACTGATACAGGCCCCTTGACCTGAATTTGAGTCTCTGGTTAAAAGACAGATATATTACTTTCTTATAGATTGAATATGATTCTGGGAACAACTATAGCTTCTTTGAGACTCAGGTGACAAATTGTTTCCCATTATTTGCTAGATGATCTGTTCCGTGAGGAAAGAGATCATGTCTATCTTGTTCATTGCTAAATCCCTTATCAATAATAACTACCACGTATTGAGTGCTTACCGTATGCTAGACACTATTCTTAGACAATCACACATACTCATTCATTTAACCATCATCAAAGTTCTATAAATTAATTATGTTTTTTGTCTCTGCCTTTTATAGATAGGAAAAGTGAGACATGGATCAGTTAAGTAATTCTTCCAAGGTCAGATGGCTGGTAAATATGGAGCCAGGATTTGAATCCGGGCAATTTAGTTCCAGAATCTGTGTTCTTAAATACTACATTGTTCTGCCTTCCTAGTGCTTAGTATAGTGCTTAACACATAGTGAGGACTCCATAAATATTTGAATGAAGAAGTAAATAAGGAACAAATAAGAATTGGAGAGGAGGCCATTTACCCTGTCGCTGTGTGGAAATCAACTATCCTTGGGAGCCCTTTGGGTGGGAACGTTTGCAAGCATCAGAGCTGACATCCTTGGCATATAGTCAGACATTCTCCCAGTGAGTGATGACAGTACAGAGGTCTCTACACAAAGCTGGTGGATGACCACTCGACAGGAACAAGAGGGAGCTGCTGTGGGAAGAGGAAGAATGGGTGAATGCTGCATGGAGACTGCAACTGTCAGACTGGGTTGTGGGTTCATGGCAGCCACCTTTTTGGGACCTCTCAGAAATAATGAGGTGGAGAGATTTAGGAAGGTTAATTTCCAGAAAATAGTTTAGTGCACTACCAGTAATATTATTTGTTTCTTGAATGGAATGCTACCATATCTAGTTGTCACAGGCTTATGGGTCAAAGGTGTACAAGCAACAGATGAGAAGAGAGAGGATTTGGTTGAGCCCCTTAGTGCAACAGGAAGAGCACAAATTGAGGGGTGCTGAGATCCATATTCTCTCCCAAGTTATGCATCAAAACGTCTGTGTAAGTCTAAATAAGTCACATACCTGCCCTGAATTTAAGTTTCTTTATCCATAAAGTAAAAGCATTAGACAAGATGATTGCTGACATCTTGTAATAAATGCTTCCTGAGTAAGTGAATGAAGTCATTGTTAAACATATCAAATTAGGATAGTGGTCCCTAAATTTGCTGAGGTTTATTCTCAACCTATGAAAATAAGGCCAGTGAAGAGAAAACAAAAGGCATATGTCTTTGTTAGTTTTCTGTTGCTATAACAGAATACTACAGACTAGGTAATTTATAAAGAACAAAAGTTTATTTAGCTCACAGTTCCAGAGACTGGAGTCCAAGAGCATGGAGCCAGCATCTGATGAGGACCTTCTTGCTGCGTCATAACATGGCAGAGGGCATCACATTGGCAAGAGTACAAGAGGCAGAGAGAGCTCAATTTTATAACAGTCACTACCATGATAACAAGTGCACTTCCATGATAGCAACACGAATCCATTCATGAGGGCAGAGGAATGACATTTCTAACACATGAACTTTTGGGGAACACATTCAAATCACAGAAAGCAGGCAGTATTAAGGAGTCACAGGGATCATTTACTCTAGAGACACAGGAAAAGGTGACTGCTTATGGTCTAAATGTTTGTATCCCCCCAAAACTCTTATGTTAAAATTCTGGTATACTTTGGATATTTGTCCTCTCCAAATCTCATGTTGAAATTTAATCCTCAGTGTTGGAGATAGGGCCTGGTGGGAGGAGTTTGGATGATGAGGGAGTAGCCCTCATGAATGGCTTAGCTCCATCTCCTTGGTGGTGAGTGAGTTAACGTGAGATCTGATTGTTTAAATGTGTGTGGTACCTCTTCCCTCTCTTTGTTGCTCCCACTCTTATGACATAAGATGCCTGCTCCTCTTTCACTTTCCACCATGACTGTGAGGTTACTGAGGCCATCATTAGAAGCAGATGCTGGCACCATGCTTCTTGTGCTGTCTGCAGAAATGTGAGCCAATTAAACCTCTTTTCTTTATAAATTACTCAGCCTCAGGTATTTCTTTCTTTCTTTTTAATTTTAATTTTTGTAGGTACAAAGTAGATGCATATATTCATGGGGTACATGAGATGTTTTAATATAAGCATACAATGCATAATAATCACATCATAGAGAATGGGGTATCCATCCCCTCAAGCATTTATCCTTTGTGTTACAAACAATACAAGCATGCTCTTTTATTTTAAAGTGTACAATTAAATTATTTTTAACTATAGTCACCCTGTTTTGCTATCAAATACAGTTCTTATTTATTCATCTTATATTGTTGTACCCATTAACCATCTCTACCTCCCCACTACCCTTCCCATTTGTTGTTTTTAAAATTTATTTTATTTTATTTTTCATTTTTGTGGGTATATAGGTGTATATATTTATGGGTGCATAAGATGTTTTGATACAAGCATGCAATGTGAAATAAGAACATCATGAAGAATGGGATATCTATCCCCTCAAGCATGTATCGACTGAGTTGCAAACAATCCAGTTATACTCTTTATTTTTAAATGTATAATAAGTTATTATTGACTACAGTCACCCTGTTGTGCTGTCAAATACTACATCTTATTCATTCTTTCTATTTTTTGTATCCATTAACCATCCCCATCTCCCCACCAGTGCCCCCACTACCCTTCCCAACTCTGGTAACCATTCTTATACTCTTTATGTCCATGAGTTCAATTAATTTGATTTTCAGATCCCACAAATAAGTAAGAACATGTGATGTTTGTCTTTCTGTGCCTAGCTTAGTTCACTTAACACAATGACTTCCAGTTCCATCCATGTTGTTGCAAATGACTGGATCTCATTCTTTTTTTGTGACTGAATAGTACTCCATTGTGTATATGTACCACATTTTCTTCATCCATTCATCTGTTGATGGACACTTAGGTTGCTTCCAAACCTTGGCTGTTGTAAACAGTGCTGCAACAGACGTAGGAGTGCAGATACATCTTTGATATACTAATTTCCTTTCTTTTGGGTATATAACCAGCAGTGAGATTGCTGGGTAGCTCAACTTTTGGTTTTATGAGAAACCTCCAAACAATTCTTCATAGTGATTGCACTCATTTACATTCCCACCAACAGTGTAAGAGGGTTCACTTTTCTCTACATCCTTGCCAGCTTTTGTTATTGCCTGTCTTTTGGATAAAAGGCATTTTAAACTAGGGTGAGATGATATCTCATTACAGTTTTGATTTAATTTGCATTTCTCTTATGATCCAAGATGTTGAGCACCTTTTCATATACCTGTTTGCCATTTGTATGTCTTCTTTTGAGAAATGTCTATTCAAGTATTTCACCCATTTTTTGATCAGATTATTAGATTTTTTTCCTATAGAGTTGTTTTTTATTCTTTTTTATTTTGTCTCCTCTGATTGTGTATTTTCAAATAGTCTATCTTTAAGCTTACCAATTCTTTCCTCTGCTTGATCAATTCTGCTATTAAAAGACTCTGATGCATTCTTTAGTATGTCAATTGCACTTTTTAGCTCCAGAGTTTCTACTGATTCTTTTAAATTATTCCAATCTTTTTGTTAAATTTGTCTGATAGAGTTCTGAATTCCTTCTCTGTGTTATCTTGACTTTCTTTGAATCTCCTCAAAAGAGCTCTTTTGAATTCACTATCTGAAAGGTTACATAGCTCTGTCTTTCTGAGATTGGTCCCTGGTGCCTTATTTAGCCCATTTGATGAGGTCATGTTTTCCTGGATGTTCTTGATACTTGTAAATGTTCATCTGTGTCTGGGCATTGAAGAGTTATTTATTGTAGTCTTCTAAGTCTGGGCTTGTTTGTACTCATCCTTCTTCTCTTATTTTTTTTTTTTTTGTTTTTTTTTGAGACAGAGTCTTTCTCTGTTGCCCAGGCTGGAGTGCAATGGCACAATCTCGGCTCACTGCAACGTCCACTTCCCGGGTTCAAGTGACTCTCCTGCCTCAGCCTCCCAAGTAGCTGGAATTACAGGTGTGCGTCATCATGCCCTGCTAATTTTGTATTTTTAGTAGAGATGAGGTTTCTCCATGTTGGTCAGGCTGGTCTCAAACTCCCAACCTCAGGTGATCCACCTGCCTCGGCCTCCCAAAGTGCTGGGATTACAGGCGTGAGCCACTGCACTGGCCCAGTATTCATCCTTCTTGAGAAGCCTTTCCAGATATTTGAAAGGACATGGATACTGTGATCTAAGCTCTATCTGTTTTAGGGAGGACCCCAAGCCTGGGAACACTGTGGTTCTTGCAGATTTGTAGAGGTACCACATTGATGTTCTTGGAGAATATCCAAAAGAAATCTCTGAATTACCTGGCAGAGACTTTTGTTGTGTTCTCTTACTTTTTCCCAAACAAATGGGGTCCTTCTCTCTCTGTTCTGAGCTTCCTGGATCTGGTGGTAGAGTGACATAAACACCCTGATGGCCACCAATGCTAGGACTGTGCTGGGTCAGTCCTGAAATCAATACAGTACTGGGTCTTACCCAAGGCCTGCTGTAACCATTCCCTGGCTAAAGCCCATGTTTGCTCAAGGCCCTGGGGCTCTACAATCAACAGGTGGCAATGCCAGCTAGACCTGTGTCCTTTCCTTCAGGGTGGCAAGTTTCCCTGGGCCCCAGGAGGGTCCAGGGGTGTTGTCTAGGATCCAGAGGCTAGAGTCAAAAACCTCAGAAGTTTACCTTGTGTTCTATTTTACTGTGGCTGAGCTTGCACTCAAACTAAAAGATGCAGTCCTTCCCACCCTTCCCTCTCCTTTCCCAAAGCAAATGAGTCTCACCCCATGGCCACTACCACCACAGGCTCACACAGAGTACTTCCAGATTACTGCCAGTGTGCCCTTAAGGCCCAAGGGCTCTTCAGTCAGCTTGCAGTGAATGCTGCCTGGCCTGGGACTCACTCTTCAGTGCATTGGGCTCCCTTGTGTCCCAGGGCAGGTCCAGAAATGCCATCCAAGAGCCAACTCCTGAAACTGGGGATCCCAATGGCCCACTTGGTGCTTTACCCCGCTCTTTGCCATGTTCCTGGCTGATGAGAAGCCACACAACTATAGAGCGGTGAGAATGGCAGAGAGTGGGCCTAGGAGGTGGGAGGAGTAACTGGAATTGTTGGTCACCACTCTATGCCCAGGAGAGAAGTGGATGAGCCACTTGATTCTAATACCTACTGGGGAAGAGATAAGTCGCTCAAAACTTCCTGTTTCATGACTATATATAGCAGACATAGAGCACATTTAAGGTCCTCTTGTCTCACTTCCTCATCCCAGAGCTCACTCCAGGATGGCCACATTTGGGACTTTGTCTCTTCTTTTGTCTAAATGCTCTGTTCCAGTCGGGTCATTCTTTTCGCTGTCTTCCAAACATGGCCTGGTCTTTGTTGCCCGTGCACCTTTGCTCATGCTGTCCCTTCCTCCTGAAATACTCACCGTTCTCTTACCTGGTTTTCCCAATACTCAAAGGTTAACACTAAGTCCTGGGTCTTTTCACTGCCTACGCAGCCCTCACCAGCTCACAGAAATGTCCTTGCTGCATTTCCGTAGTGCTTAGTCTCTGGACCTCTCCCTTGGGACCTTAACCCCTTATCTGTAGCACTCCATTGAAACTGCTGGCATCAGGCTTGCCAGTCACATCCAGGTGGCCAAAGCCATTGGCCTAACACTACCTTACTCTTTCCAAAGTTGGTCCTTTCTCAAGACACTTAAAAAAATTTGCTTGATTTCCATGATACTTCTTGGCTTTCCTTTCCCCTCACTGGCTGCTCAATTTCAGCCTTCTTTTCTGAATGATCTTCCTTTTCTCTTAGAGATGGAGTAATCCAAGAGGTCCTCATAGCTCTTCTATTCTCTAGCTATACTTGTTCCCTAGATCCGTTGTCCCCAAGGGGTCCTGGGGCACTGCACAAACTCTCAGGAATACCATGGAATATTAAAACATTTGGAAAGAAACATGGTGATCCTTGACATACGTCAAACACTGCACAAACAACTAGCTTGAGGCAGTTGATAGTTCCAACTTTAGATTGTGCCATATTCCTTTTTGTTTGTTTGTTTGAAGCAGGGTCTTGCTCTGTCACCAAAGTTGAAGTGCTGTGATGCCATCATAGCTCATTGTAGCTTTGAACTACTGGGCTCAAGCGATCTTCCCTCCTCCGCCTCCTGAGTAGCTGGGACTACAGGCATGTGCCACCATGCCTGGCTAATTTTTAAATTTTTTTTAGAGACAGGGTCTCACCATGTTGGCCAGGCTCGTATTGAACTCCTGAGCTCAAGTGATCCTCCTGCCTCAGCTTCCCAAAGTGCCCAGATTACAGGCGTGAGCCACTGTGCCTGACCTTTGTTCTATATTTCTTTTAATGAGATTATGTTTTTTGAAGCTGGGTCTTTGGGGGTTGCTGTGATGAAAAGATCACACAAAAATAAACATGAAACTGGAAGTGAGGGTGGCAGTATTTAATCTGACTCCAAGGTTTGAGAAGTTATGCAGTGCCCAACAGGGGCATGCATCCAGTTAGCAAGTAGTTGTGGTTTTATAAGAATGAAATAAACGTATTATTTTATCTTTCAATTTATGTGTATTAGTTTTTTAAATGGCTACTAAGTTAATAGGACATAAATGCTTACTCAGTTGCATGGACTTAACTACTTAGTAAACAAATTTGTTAAGTATTTCTTTTGGCATGGAATTCTGTGAGAAAATTACTGAGACACTAGGGGTGCTGTAAATCAAGACCATTTTGGAACCTCTGCTCTTAAGTCAATGCATATTTCTCCAATGTGCTGAGGACTCCCACCTTTTCATTTGATTTTTTTTTTTTTTAGAGACAGGGACTTGGTATGTGCCCAGGCTAGACTTGTACTCCTGGGCTCTAGTGATTCTCTCACCTTAGCCTCTCAACTAGTTGGAACTACAAGCATGCCACTGTGCCTTGCTTGACCCCCACGTTTCTATTTCTAGCCCTGACTTCTTCCCTAAATGCCAGACTCAACTTATAACTGCCTACACTACATCTTTGATTGGGTGTTAAATTATTATCTGAAATTTACCTTGTGCAGAAATCAAACTTTGATTCTCCCTGACAAGGTGCCTTTCCTGCAGGTCTTGTTATCCTAGTATAAGGTGCTGTCATTCGCACAGCTGTTTGGGCCCCCTAAAACATAGGAACCATTCTTGATTACTTCTTTTTAGGGGGCCAGCAAATGTTTCTGCAGAGTCAGAGGGTTAATATTTTAGGCTTTGCAGACCATAGAGTCTCCGTCACAACCATTCAACTCTGCTACTGTAGCAAGAAAGCAGCCATAGACAATAGTAAGGGTGAGTGTGACTGTGCACCAGAAGAACTTTATTTACAAAAACAAGTGATGGGTTGGGTTTGGCCTGTGGGTTGTAGTTTGCCAATGCCTGCTCTATTTTGTCCATATCCTCATATCCAGTGCATTGCAAACTTTGCTGGCTCTTCCTTCTAAATACAGTATGCCTTGAATATAACCACTTCTGGTCACTTCCATTGTTCTTCAAGCTACCACCATCTCTTGCTTCCTTACTATAACAGCTGAATGTTTTCCAAACATTCACCCTTGCCCCACTATGGCCAATTCTGTATATAGCAGCCGGAGTAATCGTTCTACAATATAAACCAGATGATATCACTGTTCACATTTTTCAATGGACTTCCATCAAAATAAGAAGAAAACTCAAAGTACTTCTCACAGCCTATAGGGCTACACATACATGATTTGCCCCCACCTATCTCTCAGACCTCATTTACCCAAAATTCACCTCCTTGCTCACTCTACTTGAGCTACATTAAGGTATTTCCATATACCTTAAGGCCTTGGTATTCCTCTTGCCTGGAATAATCTTCCCTCCAAATATCTATATGGCTTGTTCTTGGACTTTTACCTTTCTGATGAAATGCCACATTCTTGGAGGTGCTCCCTGATTTTTCTATCTAAAATAAACCCTCTCATATCTCTATCACTTTTTAATCTTTTTACCCTGCTTTCATTTTCTTCCTATCGTCTAACACTGAGTGAAATGATATGATATATTTATTTATTTATTGTCTGTTTTCCTTACTAGAATGCATATTGTAGGAAGGTGCAGATAAAGTTATGTTTACCTCTGAATCATCAGTATCTAGTTCTTGGTCTATATGAGGTACTCAATAAATATTTGAAGAATGAATGAATGGGCTGCCATATTAGCCAGGGTCCTGGCAGGAAGTAATGAAGCTCAGATGGTTTAAAAGACTTTAATAAAAGGAGTACTCATGGAAGAACAGGTAGGTTAAGGCAACGAAGTAGGGATGTTGAGGTCCCCAGAGACCAGCAGCAGCAGGAAACCATTACTACCTCAAGGTCTGAATGGACAAGAGAGAGAACAGTGCTCCTGGAGCCAATCTGAGCTGGAACCCTGGAAGAGTGGAAGAGGGACCCCCTTAGCAGGAGTTATAGACACAGAAGGATGCAGCAGCTGCCAAGAAAAATGGTCCAAAGCAGGGAGGGGACAGGGAAAACATTTCCCAACCTCTCTCTCCTCCTACCTTTCAATTTACCTCCAGGAGGTCACATTGGCTGATCCCAACTGGAAGCCAGAAGTCTAAGGGACCCAAGGAATTGTCTATTGTGTAGCGCAGATCAGAGCATGGAAAGGTGGAGAGGGATGTGAATGGGAGGGGTGTGAAAACAGAAGATAACCAGGAAAACTATATTGCACTGTGGCCTGTCAGTTTTAAATGCAGATGCCTCGCATCTCTGCAGTGTGTATGTCAGCTTTTTCAGAATGGGAATCACACCTTTTAATCTCGTGTAACCTCTAAAGTTAGCAGCTGGTTGAAGGCACATATTTAGTACTTCTTGAATTGAATTGAAACATCATCAATGCTTTAAACTCCAGAGACTGCACAATGATCTAGCATATTCCATTCTGCCATGTTGCCACAACTCAAAGCAGCATGATGGCGTCCCCTTTACACACAAGACCTGTTGCTTTAATACAAAATCTCTTATCTGGCTGCTTTATGTTGACCAGAAGCTGCTTGCCTCTCCTGCTTTCTGCAAGTGCCAACATTTCTTCCCTTCCATGCGTTCTGGAACTTTCCTTTCTAGAGGACATATGTATAGATAACTCTCCTTTTTTCTGTATAGCACAAAATTGCATTGTTCTCTTGCTTATTGGCTGCCTGCTATTATAGTGTCAGTCACCATGGTGTTCAGGTGCTTTCAAAAGGGTGGAATGAGGAAGTGATGCTTTTAATCATGTGGTTGCTGAGCTGTGATGAGCCCGTCTTCCTTGTGATTCCATTGTGTTGAGAAAGTTCATAGTTATGCTGCCCTATCCTCGATGTACAGGATGGTATGGACTGGTGAAATGATCCGAGTAAATGAGCCTGTTTGTGCCTGATGGAAAACGAATCTCTCCTAGAGTCAGGAGAGCTCTGTCCTGAGTTGTTGCCTCTCCCCATTAACAGCTGTGGATATGACTCAGTGTATTCATTACATATTGCTGCATAACAAATTACTCTAAAATGTACAAGATTAACAATGAACACTTAAAAATTCTCACAGAATTTCTTAATGTTTGAAATTTGGGAGAGGTATAGCTGAGTGGTTCTGGCTCAGAATCTCTCAGGAGGTTGCAGTTAAGTTGTTTGCTGGCACTGCTGTCATCCTAAATAGGCTAGAGAATTCACTTTCAAACTCATTCACATGGCTGTTGGCATAGCCTAAGTGGGTCTCTCCATAGGACAGCTCACAATACGACTTCCCCTAGAGAACGTGATCTGAGAGAAAGCACCTGAGACAGAAGCTTCAGTCTTTCCCAACCTAATCTTGAAAGGGACGTACTATCGCTTCTGCCATATGCTATTTGTCACATAGATGAACCATGGTATAATGTGGGAGGGGACTAAATGAGTGAATATCAGGAGTCAGGGATCTTTGGGAACCATCTCGGTGGTTACCTATCACACCCAAATCTTGGCAAAATGCCAAACAGCTCAGCTTCTCACGATAGAGTGCGCTGGCTGGATTGGGGTCGAAGCCCAGGGGCTCCTCTCAGCAATGGATGGACTGATGGAAAAATCTGTAAGGAGGTTAAACTGTGTGGCTGAGAAAATAGAAATAATCCCTGTCGGTATGAATGTTCCATAAAGGTAACCTGGCTGTGGTTTACACACCATCTAAGAAATCAAGAACCAAGGATCCGGGCTGCATCCCCAAGTTTCTTGGTTCTAAAGACAAACCAGCTATGTTAGAATCATCTGGAGACCTTGTTAAATACACTGATTCCCAGGCCTTGTCCCTGACGCACTCTATCAGAATCTCTGGTGTGTGCTTGCTAGGTAATTCTAATGTGTAGCCAGGTTTGGGAGCCATCATGGGGTCACATTGGTTCTGAAGGAATAACTTGTAACTAAAGTGAGGGTCTGGCTCTCACCGCTGAATGGATTAAGTGAGTGTAGGCTGGATCTATTACTGCAACTGTTTGAAGGCGCCGTGGTGAAAGACACCCAAGCTGCTCTTGTTTACTTATTACTATTAATTATTTAAGGACTGCTTCTCTACTTGCCTTAGGATTAAAAGAAGAAACAGACTGAACTCCTTAGAATTCAATGGGCTAATAATATGCACAGACACAATGTGAATTTATAATTCAATCAAATTCTGACCTTGTTATTGAGCGGTTGGTCATGGAAGGGCCCAGGGACACAGGGAAGTTTCTGCAGGCTTAAGGGGTAGATGAGAAAATGGTACAAAGCATTTCTCAGAATATAAATGTTCAATATCATCTTCCCTTCTTTGTCTTTTGTTTTATACTGGGCTGATCCGAACAGTTATTTGTGTGTCACACCACAGCACCATTTACTCAGAGCTGCAACTCTATGGCCTGTAGTAGAATAGACTCTTTGCCATGAAGATAGTAAAAATTGCCTTGAACATCTTCCTGAGGGATTTGTAATTTCCATAAAGGGATGCAGAAAGCTGAAAAGAGTCATTCCTACCATTACAATTTAAAAAGCAGACAAATTGTATGTGCAGAAATTTTCTTGAGAGAACTGAGGTAGCAGGATAACCAAGTAGCCTGAAATCAAAGGAGAGGCAGGTACCTGGAGGGAAAGACTAGATGTGAGCACTTGTTTACTTGGAGCAGAAGGGGCTCGACACTCGTATAAAAAATGTCCTTAAAATCAGTGGAGGCCGGACGCAGTGGCTCACGCCTGTAATCCCAACACTTTGGAAGGCTGAGGTGGGCAGATCACCTGAGGTCAGAAGTTCCAGACCAGCCTGACCAACATGGAGAAACCCCATCTCGACTAAAAATACAAAATTAGCCGGGCATGGTGGCGCATGCCTATAATCCCAGCTACTCAGGAAGCTGAGGCAGGAGAATCGCTTGAACCTGCGAGGCAGAGGTTGCAGTTGGCCGATATCATGCCATTGCACTCCAGCCTGGGCAACAACAGCAAAACTCTGTCTCAAAAAAAAAAAATCAGTGGAGGCTAACTGTTGACTGATGATGGAGTGTGGTGCCCCTGGGAGGTGCACATATAAGGGAAGATTTTCTTCACAGACCCTACTTGCTGAGAGTTCTGAGAAAGCATCTTTTATGGTGAAGTCCTGGTACGGAGGAAGAGCAGCCATTGTGGAAAGGGCATGAAACTCTGCCTAGACTTTTCTCCTCTTTATTATGGAACAGAAACGTTAATATATACTAGGAAGGGCAACAAACACTGTTGTCCATGGAACATTATTGCAAATTTGTTGCAAGTGGGGGAAGGTCAGTGTATTAGTCTGTTCTCAGCTGCTAATAAAGACATACCCAGGAATGGGTAATGTATGAAGGAAAGAGGTTTAGTTGACTCACAGTTCAGCATGGCTGGAAAGGCCTCAGGAAACTTACAATCATGGTGGAAGGGGAAGCAAACACGTTCTTCCTCACATGGTAGCAGCAAGAAGTGCCAACCATCAGATCTCATGAGAACTCACTCACTATCACAAGAACAGCACCAGGGTAACCACCCCCATGATTCAATTACCTTCCACCAGGTCCCTCACACAACACGTGGGGATTATGGCAACTACAATTCAAGATGACATTTGGGTGGGGACATGGCCAAACCATATCAGGCAGAGAAAAAATTAAACCTTTATCCCTGAAGGAAGGGCAGCAATGGGTACAAGACCTTAAGATATATATAGGGGGAGGGACTGAAGCACCAAGAAGGCCACACATCAAAGATCCCAGGACACAACTGTCTGCCTAAAACTGAGGTTTAATCAGAACAATAGACAACCCACCCCCATGCTCTCTCACCACATTCTAACAAGTAACAAGTAACAAGTAATGGTGGAATACTGCCAGAAGAGTTGCAAGGCTGTGGAGGCAGACACAGTTTAAAAGGAAAACCTAAAGCTGATGTGACAGTGAAAAAAATCCCTCTAGAAAACCAGAGCCAGCCTAAATAAAAGGTATTGCTAAAGGAATTTGAAGGCTGTGGTGCACTGAAGGTAACTAAAGCAGCCAAAATAGTTCAAACCCAGCGCAACTCCTGACTAGATTAACTCGAAATGCCACACAGCACGGCTTAGCAAAAAGAAAGGCATGCTCATTTCCAGGCATAAAAACTATTTACTTTGGCCTCTACTCTCCTACACAAGATGACTGAATGTGAGATAAACATTATGAGGTATATAAAAAAAAAGGAAAGAGAAGACAAACGAATCAGCAGAATAACATTTAGAGATAAGACAGATGCTGGAACTGTCTGGCATGACATTCAAATGGCCATTAGTAATATGCTAAAGGCCCCAATGGAAAAGGTGGACGACATGCATAATCAAGTGAGTAAATTCCACAGAGAAACCAAAACTATAAGAAAGAACTAAATAAAAAGCACAGTAACAGATGAAGAATATGTCTGACTCATTAGCAGACCTGACATAGCCAAGGGAAAAAGCAGTGAACTTGAGGATAAGTCAATAGAAACGATCACAACTGAAACACAAAGTGAAAAAAGACAGAAAAGGAAGCATAACAGAGCATTCAAGAGCTGTGGAATAACATCATATAGTCCAACACACAAATTGGAGTATCAGAGGGGAAATGGAAAGAGAACGAGACAGAAGTATTTGAAGAAGAAATGGCTGAGAATTTTCAAGAGTTAATAATGTTTATTAAACTACAGATCCAAGAAGCTGAGAATGCCAAGAAAGACACATAACAAAAATTAAAAACAAAGAGAAAAAATAACCCAAACACCTACTCAGGCATAAAATCATAAAACTCCTGAAAACAAAATAAAAGAGAAAATCTTGAAGCATCCAGAGAAAAAAAAGACACATTACATACAGAGGAAGAAAGATAGGAATTACAGTAGACCTCTCCTCAGAAACCATGTAAAACAGAAAAAAATGCATGAAAATTTTAAAATATTGCAAGAAAAGCAAGTCTTGCAACCCAGAATTTCTAAAGCCAGCAAAAACACCTTTCAAAAATGGAGAAATACACCCTTTCTCAGACAAACAAAAAATGAGAATTATACTGCAAGAAAAGTTACAGAAAGTTCTTTAGGCAGAAGGAATGTGATACCAGACAAAAACAGATCAATATAAAGAGATGAAGAGCACTTGAAATGGAGCAAATTAAGGTAAATTTTTATTATTGAGTTGTAAGAATTCTTCATACAAGTTCTAGATATATGTCCTTATCAAATATATGATTTTCTAATATTTTCTCCCATTTTTTCAGTTATATTTTCACTTTATTTTTATTTTATTTTTTTGAGGTAGCGTCTCACTTTGTCACCCAGGCTGGATTGCAGCGGCATGATCTCCACTCACGGCAACCTCTGCCTCCTGGGTTGAAGCAATTCTCCTGCCTCAGCCTCCCAAGTAGCTGGGATTTCTGGTGCCTGCCACCATGCCCAGCTAATTTTTGTATTTTTAGTAGAGATGGGGTTTCACTATGTTGGCCAGGCTCGTCTCAAACTCCTGACCTCAGGTGATCTGCCTGCCTTGGCCTCCCAAAGTGCTGTGATTATAGGCATGAGCCACTGTGCCCGGCCCACTTTTCTCATGTCATCCTTTACAGCATAAAAGTTTTAAATTTTTATGAAGTCTAATTTACCTTTTTTTTCTTTAGTTGCTTGTGCTTTTGGAGTCCTATCTTTTTTTTTTTTTTTTTTTGAGGTGGAGTCTCGCTCTGTCACCCAGGCTGGAGTGCAGTGGTGCAATGTCAGCTCACTGCAACCTCCACCTCCTAGGTTCAAGCAATTCTCCTGCTTCTGCCTCCTGAGTAGCTGGGACTACAGGCATATGCCACTATCCTTGGCTAATTTTTGTATTTTTAGTAGAGATGGAGTTTCACCATGTTGGCCAGGCTGGTCTCAAACTCCTGACCTCAGGTGATCCGCCCACCTCAGCCTCCCAAAGTGCTGAGATTACAGGCGTGAGCCACGGCACCTGGCTGGAGTCCTATCTAAAAATACTTTTTCTACTCCAAGGTAATGAAGATTTACACCTGTGTTTTCTTCTGAGAGTTTTTAGTTTTAGCTCTTACATTTAGGTCTTTGATCCAATTTGAGTGAATTGTATATACAGTATGAGGTAGTAGTCCAATTTCATTCTTTTGCATGTAAATATCCAGTTGTCTTAGCATCATTTGTTGAAAAACCTATTCTTTCCCCATTGACTTGTCCTGAAACGCTTGTTAAAAATCATGTGACCATAAATGTGAGCATTTATCTCTAGACTCTCAATTCGATTTCATTAATTTATTTGTCTATACTTATGCCAGTACCACACTATCTTAATTGTAGTTTTCCAATAAGTTTTGAAATCAGGAAGTATGAGTCCTCCAATCTTCTTCTTTTTTTAAAGATTTTTTTAGGTACTCTGGGTTTTTAGAATTTTCACATGAATTTTAGGATCAGTTTGTCAATTTATGGAAAGAAGCCAGCTGAAATTTTAATGGAAACTGTGTTGAATCTGCAGATAAATTTGATAAGTATTGACATCTCAACAATAGTCTTGTGATTTGTGAATGTAGGATGTCTTTTCATTTATATATGCCTTCTTTATTTTATTTCAATGTGTTTTAATGCTACTTACAATAGAATCGTTTTCTTTTTCTTTTTTTGAGATGGAGTCTCACTCTGTTGCCCAGGCTGGAGTGCAGTGGCACAGGCTCAGCTCACTGTAACCTCCTAGGTTCAAGCGATTCTCTTTCTCAGCCTCCTGAGTGGCTGGATTACAGGCAGCCACTACCACGCCTGGATAATTTTTGTTATTTTTTGTCTCACCATGTTGACCAGGCTGGTCTTGAACTCTTGACCTTATGATAACAACCTTCTCGGTCTCCCAAAGTGCTGGGATTACAGGTGTGAGCCACTATGCCTAGCCTAGAATTGTTTTCTTAATTTCATTTTTGAATTACTCATTTCAAGTGGATAGAAATACAATTCATTTTTGTTTATTAATCTTCTGTCTTGCAACCTTGTTGAATTGATTATTTCTAACGTTTTTAGTGAATTGCTTAGGATTTTTTAAAAAATATTATCTGAGAATTGAGAAAGCTTTATGTATTCCTTTCCAACCTGGATGCCTTTTTTTTTTCCCATTTTTCTTGCATCCAATACAACAATGTTGACTGGAAGTAGTGAGAACAGACATCCTTGTCTTGTTCCTGATCTTAGGGGGAAAGCATTCAGTCTTTCACTTTGAAATATGATGTTAGCTGTGGGCTTTTCGCAGATGCCTTTTATCATTTTGAGAAAGTTTTCTTTTATTCCTAATTTGTTGAGTGTTGTTTTTATCATCAAAACTTGTTAGATTTTGTCAAATGCTTTTTAAATATCTGATGAAATGATAATGTGGTTTTTGTTCTTTTTTCTGTTGATATATTTTATTACATTAATTAATTATCATATGTTAAACTAATTTTGAATTTTTGGAATAAATCCTACTTGGTCACGGTGTATAGTGTTTTTAATATGTTGCTGGATTTGGTTTGCTAGTATTTGTTAAAGATTTTTGTGTCCATATGCATAAGAGATATTGGTATATGGTTTTCCTTTTAGTGATACTTTCTTTTTTTTTTTAATTTTTCTTTCTTTTTTTTTTTTTTGAGATGGAGTCTCATACTGTCACCCAGGCTGGAGTGCAATGGCACAATCTTGGCTCCTTGCAACCTCTGCCTCCTGGGTTCACACAATTCTCCTGCCTCAGCCTCCCGAGTGGCTGGGATTACAGGCACACACCACCACACCCAGCTATTTTTTTTGCATTTTTAGTAGAGACAGGGTTTCACTATGTTGGCCAGACTGGTCTTGAACTCCTGACTTTGTGATCCACCTGCCTCGGCCTCCCAAAGTGCTGAGATTACAGGTGTGAGCCACCGTGCCTGGCCTTTTGTGATATTTTTATCTGGTTTTAGTGTCAGGGTAATGCTGGTTTTATAGAATGAGTTGGAAAGTGTCCCATCCTCTTCTGTCTTTTAAAAGAGTTTGTGAAATAATTCGTATTAATTCTTCTTTAAATGTTTGGTAGAGTTCACCACTGAAGACATCTGGGCCCAGGCTTTTCTTTGTGGATTTTTTTTTCATCTATTTTTAATTCAATCTGTTTACTTGTTATTCAGATTTGCTGTTGCTTTTTGGGTCACTATAGATAGTGTCCTTCAAGAAATTTGTCCATTTCATCTAAGTTATCTAATTTGTTGGCATACAGTTGCTCACATTTATGTTATATTTGTATTCCTGTAAGGTCGGTAGTAATTTGACCTGTTTCAATCCTGATTTTAGTAGTTTTTTCTTTTCTTTTTTTTCTTTGTCACTCTAGCTGAAGGTCTGCCAATTTTGCTGATCTTCTCAAAGATCCAACTTTGGGTTTTGTTGTTTTTCTCTATCGCTTTTCTATTCTCTCTTTTATTAATTTCAGCAATCATTTACTTTCTTGTTTTTGCTTTGGGGTTAATTTGCTCTTTTATTTTTCTGGGTCTGAAAATAAAGATTATGTTATTGATTTGGGGTCTTCCTCCGCCTTTTGTTGAGGCAGAGTCTCACTCTGTTGCCAGGCTGGAGTGCAGTGGTGTGATCATGGCTCATTGCAACCTCCACTTTTCGGGTTCAAGCGATTCTCTTGCATCAGCCTCCTGAGTAGCTGGAACTACAGGCACATGCCACCACGCCCAGCTAATTTTTGTAATTTTAGTAGAGATGGGGTTTCACCATGTTGGCCAGGATGGTCTCGACCTCTTGACTTCGTGATCTGCCTGCCTCAGCCTCCTAAAGTGCTGGGATTACAGGCGTGAGCCACTGTGCCCAGCCGAAATGTAGTTTTAAAATAAGATTTGAAAGTTAAAATTACTCTTTGATGCATGGGCTGCAGAATGGATGTTGTGTTAGCTGGCATGAAAACAGCATTAATCTCCTTGTACATCTTCATCAGAGCTCTTGGGTGACCAAGTGCATTGTCAATAAGCAGTAGTATTTTGAAAGGAATATTTTTTGTGAATAGTTGGTCTCAATAGTGGGTTTAAGACATTCAGTAAAACATGCTGCAAACAGATGTGCTGTTATCCAGGCTTTGCTCTTCTATTTATAGAGCACAGATAGATTTAGCATGATTCTTAAGGGTTCTAGGATATTTTGAACGGTAAATGAGCATTGGCTTTACTTGAAATAACCGGCTGCATCAGCCCCTCACAAGAGAGAGCCTGCCCTTTGAAGCTTTGCAGCCAGCCATTGACTTTTCCTCTTTAGCTGTGAACGTTCTAGATGACATCTTCCGATATGTATCTGTTTCATACACATTGAAAATCTGTTGTTTAGGGTAGCCGTCTTCATGAATGATCTTTGCTAGATCTTCTGGATAACTTGCTGCAGCTTCTCCATCAGCACTTGCTGATCAACTCTCCGAGAGTTAGAGGCTTGCTCTGGATTAGGCTTTGGCTTAGGGAATGTTGTAGCTGGTTTGATGCTCTGTTGAGACCACTCAAACTTTCTCCATATCAGCAATAAGGCTGTTTTGCTTTCTTATCATTTGTGTGTTGACTGGAGTGGCACTTTCAGTTTTCTTCAAGAACATTTTCTTTGCATTCACAAGTTAGCTGTTTAGTGAAAGAGGCCTAGCTTTCAGGCTTTCTTGGCTTTCAACATGCCTTCTTCACTAAGTTCAATCATTACTAGCTTTTGATTTAAAGTGAGAGACATGTGACTCTTTCTTTCATTTGAACACTTAGAGGCCATTGTAGAATTATGAATTGGTCTGATTTCAATATTGTGGTGTCTTAAGAAATATGGAGGCCAGAGGAGAGAGAGATTGATGGGGAAATGGCTGGTCAGTGGAGCAGTCAGAACATACACAACGTTTCTCAATTAAGTTCACTGCTTTATTATATGTATGTGGCTTGTGGCATCTCAAAAAAATTACAAGAGTAACATCAAAGATCACTGATCACATATCACCATAACAGATATAATAATAATGATAACATTTGAAATATTGCCAGAATTACCAAAATGTTACACAGAGACAAGAAAGTGACTATGTCTTGTTGGGAAGATGACACTGATAGACTTGCTCGATAGAGGGTTACCGCAAACTTTCGATTTGTAAAAAATGCAGTATCTGTAAAGTGCGATAAAACAAAATGCAATAAAATTAGGTATACCTGTATCTTCACTTTCATTTGTATTTTCTCTTTTCCCTTGTGATTTCTTTTTTGACTCATTGGTTATTTAGGAGTGTTTTAATTTTCACATATTTGTAAATGTTCAAATTTGTTTTTATTATAGAATTCTAATTCCATTCCATTGTGATCAGAGAAAACACTTTGCATAATTTGAATCCTTTTACATTTATTTAGGCTTATATGTCTTAGTATGTGGTTTATTCTGGAGAATCTTTTACATACTCTAGTGTTGTTGAGTGGAGCGTTCTGTACACATCCATTAGGTCTCGTTGGTTTTTAGTGTTGTTAAACTTCCATTTACTTATTGTTCTTCTGCCTAGTTATTCTGTTATTGAAAGTGGAGTATTGATGTCTCCAACTGTTATTGGAGGAGTGAGGGAAATACAAAATCATCTTTAGAATATGACACTGTAGCAGGAGCAGCCGCAGGAAACGGATCCCTCGAACACCGAATGCAGGAGGAAAAGGGGTTTATTATTACGGCCGGGAACCTGGGCGATAATTTGTCCAAAACCCAGCTCGTCTAACAAAGGGGGGTTCAGCCTTTATATAGGCTTATACTTTAGATATTACAGGTGAAAGAATCTTAGGTTCATAGTTTTAGGACTCACATGTGAAAAGGTTTTGGTTTACAGTTTCAGGAATCACATATGACAGGGTTCCGGTTTACAGTTTTAGGACTCATATGTGAAAAGGTTTCTGGTTTGATCTTGTTTTAAGTAAAAATAGTGCCTTCTGGAGAGTTTCCCCAAGGCCTAGCCTGTCACCTATAGGAAGGTAAAACGGGAGGCACCAGTCGGTCAACCTTTTCTTCTATTGAAATGCAGTGTGATAGTCAAAGGGGAA